>QKWP01003651.1:5113-16633 GCA_003550325.1 Gigaspora rosea | reverse complement strand
CCTTTTTGTTTTTTGTTTCCCCCCGAAGGGGCAGGTTAACTAGTATGCGTGTAAAGGAGCCTGGTGTTTCGTATTCTTTTCTTGGTCTTTTCAGTATGCCCAGACTGTGCTTATAGCTGCTGGTCTTTATTAGTCTTCTTTCTGGTCAAGGGCCTCTTTATGCTTATTTATTTTGTCTAGGCTTGGCGTTTTTTGTTTATTTCCGGTAGCTCTGTATTTGGTTTAGTGATCTACGGGAAAGAGTTTTGATCCTCGAATTGGGTATTGTTCGATGAAAGAATAAGAGTAGTATAATAGAAGAGCAAATTAAATTTTTAAAGTGGCTATTATCGACAAAGGCTAAATTAGTTACAGTATTAATGGTAGTTTTAGTATCATTGAGTAATAGTAGAATAGCAATCAAATTAGATAGTGCTACTACAATTGCAAGTCTAGAATGCATGACCAGATTAAATGATATTAAAAGTTAGAGTAGAAAAAAGAATTATAAGTTAGTGTTCAAAATCAAAGATTTGTGCAAGTCGAAAGATATCAGGTTGGATTTGATTAAGATTAAGGCTCATAGCAAGATTCAGTGGAATGAGAAAGCTAATGAATTAGCAAAAGAAGGAGTATCTTTGAAGAGAGCTTCAGATTTAAAGCTAAAAGGCAATTGTAGATATCTGTGCAAGATGTATTGAAAAGAGCTATCAGTAAAAGAACCAGCAAGAAAACTAATGAAAGTAGTTTTAAATATGAGACTCAGAGCAGAATAGAGAAGCTTAAGTGTAATGTAGTCTTTTAAGGAAGACAGTGAGCCAAGGCATCATTGGTTAAAGTTCTGAAGCAAAGAACAGAGATAAAATGCAAGTCGCTTGAAGCAAGTAGTAGGATAGCCTTTAGGCTCAAATGCTTGAGCAATAAAGTGCCGGTTTTGACCATATTTAGAAAAAGAAAACCTAAGATATATAGCACAAATACTTGTATTGCTTGTTAGGAGAAAGACGAAATTCTCGATCATTTGACAGTATGTAAAATGTATGAGTAGTACTGGGAGTAGGTCTCTGCATGGGCCAGGTAGGGCCAGGTAATAGCAATACTCTAGCCCTACTCGTCTATGTAAGGGTTTGACTTCTGAGCCCTTACCTTTATACTAGGGCTCAAAATTCGATGCCCTAGCCTGGCCCGCAAAACCCATGGGTATCCGTGGGTACTTATGGGCTTATTATTGTTTGGAGTGAAGCGGAGGTACTGCGGCGGAGGTGCTATATGTTTGTGCAAAGTGAAAAAAAATGTTTTTTGTCAGTTTGTCTGACCACATCATATGATATACAACCAATCACATTTAACTGATCAACAAAAACAATAACAAATACGTAATTAATTTAAAAAAGATTAGGTATTATGGCGAAGTGGATATTGTGGCGAATCAAAATATCTTGTGAACCTGTAATTGGAATCAAATAAAATTTGGATCAATCGATTCCTCTCATGGAGAAGAATTGAATAGTATAAATTTTGATCGATTTAGACCACTACTTTGTGAGATATTGATATTTAAGTTAATTCATTTTTGTATGTTTTATTAATTAGAGATCCAATCCGTAATCCTATTAATCCGGATTAATCCTATTATTTATATTTGATATATATATCCGGATTTAGTATTTTAAATAGGATTCATCCGTTTTTAAATAGGATGGATCCGGCCAAATCACTAGTAATAACTTACAGGTAGGAACGTCCCGAATAAGAAAATGATGATCCCGATCATGCATATTTGTTCAGCCAATTAAAATCAAAAATTTTTATCATGTAAAGAACATCACATGCAGATTAACCAATCAAATCGTAAATCTTTATAAAACGAAAGAAACTAATTTTAATTAAAATTTATGGCTAAAGTTCAAAATAAATGCCGTTAAATGTTACTGTTAGATAAGCAAGCATGTATTAATAACTTAAATTGAGATTATTAAATTTTTCTATAGTATTTATTTACAAAACCTTAATAATAATAATAATAATAATCTATATATATTTAATTCTATGTCTAATTCTATATTTAATTCGACATCTAATTCTATGTCTAATTCTACGTCTATTCAAACTTCTAATATATTACACTTACTATCTTTATACAACTATTGCACTAATAAATTCTTTGCAATTTTAACACACATCATATATAAACTTCTTATCGTATTTTAACACCTATAATGATAATAAAGTGCATAGTTAATTAATATTATTCGTATACTTTTAATTTCCTAAAGGATTTCTATGCAACACGTATAATAAAAAAAATATACGAACTAATTACTTCCTCCTACACTAACGTATTAATCATTTTAAACTTTTTTTTACCTTTTTTTTTTGTTCAACACAAAAGATTTCGTCAACGTAGTGATTGCAATTTACTTATAACTTCGGTAAGTAAATTGTAATATGAAGGTCGAATGATTCAAAATGATTCAACTGAAAGTATTATAGTACGGCATGAAAAATTCAAGTTTCTTAGTATACTTGACTGGGTTCATAGAAGAGATAATCTTCCGAAAAAAGTATATAAAAAAAAATCATTAATAAATTGTGTAACGATCTACAAACTCGGGGCACTCGGGACGTTCCTACCTTGAGTAATAACTAAAAAAAAACTTACATTAATTTGTTATAGAACTTCCTACACTAAAATTCTATCTTAATCTTTTGATACACAAAAATTAATTATATTTCGCATAGCTCACTGCATTTGTCTGACACGTTTTTTGTTAATTTATTAAATTCGAAATTGACATTTCATTTTGTTAGATACAGTATTTGAAATAAACTATTCAAATTTGGTTTCATAGCATTTGTAGCCAAATTCGTAAATGTAATGAGTAAAGTGATAGCACTTTGTGCTCATATAGAATCCGGATTCAATAATTGAATTCAGATTTATCCAGATTCGGATTATCATCCGGATACACAAAGTAGGATCCGAATTTAATCCGGATGGCCCTTAAAGAATAGGATCGAAACACTATTATTAATATTATAGTCAATATTATAATAAAAAGGTATTGTGACAAATGTTGATATTTCATGACCCCGAGATCAGTATCCAATGATTTTATACCATTAGTTAGGACCCCAAGAACTCTGATACAACTTAGATAATTTTAAAAAAGAAAATTTTGTATAGAAATTTATCAAACATTGCATTTTTATATAGTAAAATTTCAAATTTTGCTCTATTTTATACATTTATTTGGCTAAAATACTACTAAAAATATACAAACTTAGATCTGAGTTGTATTAGAGTTCTTTGGGGTCCTATTAGATTCCTCTCATTGAGAGAAATTGAATAGTAAGAAATCAAATATAGTATAAAAATCGTTGGATTCCGATTTCAGAGTCATGAGATATTAATGATTCGCCACAATACCTTCAAATACAAAAAATCTCAATATTTTTCATAAAACTTTAAACTCAAGTAGCTTTGGATCTAGTAATCAGAATCGAGTGTTTTTGGTATCAATCGATTCAGCTTACTGAGTCAAATCAAATAATACCAAAATAATTCGAATTCGACCAATATATCATATGATATGAGCAAAAATTGTTAACTTCACCATAATACCTTAATCTTCCTTATATTATATTAATATTAAATATAATTTATAGTATATATCAATCATCTGATTTGTCATACAATATTAGATGTAAATTTCATATATATGAAATTTTAAAAAATTACATATAAAATTACTATAAACTTTAAAGCTTTGATGTTTTCAACCTACATATTAATTTAAAATTAAATTTCACAATTATATAGAGCAAAAGGAGGTGAATAAAAAAACCTTTCCTGCCAAGCTATAGTTCTGTTATCTTTGCACAAATCAAAAATGTAACTTTGTCAAAAACAAATATTTTCCAATTTTAAGATCATAAGTATATGTAAAATTATGCCCTAAACAACTTTATTTAGGCGACCTTCATAGATTACCTTGTAAGAAAAATAGGTTGTCTATGTACAAACATTAAAATTTTTAAATTTGCAATATAAACCTTTTTTCATTAGATAACCTACTTTGAGCGCTTAAGCAAAGTTGTTCAGCACGTAATTTTACTCGTATTTAAAATTAAAAAGCGTTTTTTTGGCCATTTACTAGATAAAAAATGGGGTCGAAGTTAGAAAAAAATTTTTGTACATAGATAACCTATTTTTCTTATAAGGTAACCTATGAAGGTCACCTAAGTAAAGTTGTTCAGGGCATAATTTTATATATATTTATAATTTTAAAATCAGTAAATATTTGTTTTTGACAAAGTTATATTTTCGATTTGTGCAAAGATGGCAGAAATGTGGCTTGGCAGTAAAGGTTTTTTTATTTACCTCCTTTTGCTCTATATAATCGCGAAATTTAATTTTAAATTAATATGTAGTTTAAAAATCATCAAAGCTTCAAAGTTTATAGTAATTTTATATATAACTTTTTAAAATTTTATATGTATGAAATTTACATGTGACATATCGGATAACTGATATATTTAAAATATTTGCTTCAGACATACAATGCTATGCATTTACCTAGTTATTAATAGAAAAACTGCCCCAAATTAGGGATAGGAATCGATTTAGTCAATTAAATCGACTTAACATAGTAATTCACATATAAATTTTTTAGTTGACTAAATCGATTTCTATTTCTACCTGCAAGTATCAGTAACATCAGTCTGGTTGGATGATGTATTGGGTGGTTAATGATCCATGAGGACCCCGAACAATATATATAGAGGTTACATTGAAATTTTGGCTAAAAAGGTTACTTTTTTACAAAAATGTTACATTTGAAAAGTGGATATTGGTCAAAAGGTTACATTTAAAAGTGGATAAAAGCTTTTAATGTTATATTATTAAAAGTGGATAAAATTAATAAGTTTTAAATAGGTTGTATTTAAAATTTGGATAAAGAAAAATTTTTTTTTGAAAAATTTTTTTTTAAGAAAAATTTTTTTTTGGAAAAACTTTTTTTTTGAGATAAATTTTTTTTTGAGAAAAATTTTTTTTTGAGAACTTTTTTTTTGAGAAAAATTTTTTTTAAGAAAAATTTTTTTTTAAGAAAAATTTTTTTTTAAAAAAAATTTTTTTGAGAAAAAAATTTTTTTTGAAAAAATTTTTTTAAAAAAAGTATTGTTATATTTAATATTTGATTAAAATTTATTAAATATTAAAGCATATATGTAAAATATGGTTAATTAGCTCTAATAAAAAGTGGATAAAAATTTTAAAAAGTTTATATTAAAGCTAATGTAACCTCTATATGTATTGTTCGGGGTCCTGATCCATGGCTGCAGTGGTAGTATAAAGTTCTTTGCAGTTAGTTTTTGGGCTCCACAGGTACGTTACAGTGCAAGGGCTCTTATTAGTAGATAGTTAGGCTCCGTAGCTACAGTAACAGTGTAAGGACCTGAAATAGATACTGCAAAATGACGCCCGATTTAGTTATATTAGCTATCTTTGTTATATTTAGAGTTTCATATAATTGGCAGGTGCAGTTTAGGCTTTGGGGTTTAGGAAATTTGGAAAGAGATCAGTAGTTTATACATTTGACAGTTGGGAGAATTAGTCCTAGTCTAAAAACTTTTGTTATGGGTATTAAAGTTTAAGTATGTAATGCTAAAGCTTTGCTGATTCTGAACTTTATCCATAATTTCTTCAAATCATATATAATCTTAAAAGTGCTCAAATCATTTAATTGAGTTTACTAGGACCCCGGATATCTCTCATATAGGTCATAACTGAATTTTGGCCAATTTTGACCTAATTTGCTTAAAACGATAAAATCTATTTATTTAAATAACTTTTGATCCAGTAATCAGAATTGAATGAACTTTTTTTTGTTAGATGCGCCTCACTGGGAGCTTCATTTTAAAAAAAAGTTCATTCAAATTGGACCACTGGATGCCAAGATAATTGCCAAAACTGATTTTTTGCTTTTCAAATTTCAGGGGGTTTTTGCTGAAATGCGTAACATATGACCTCTGTACTACATGTCCGGGGTCCTAGTTTACTTATAAGTTTACGTATCTGGTTTCATGTAATAGCATTGCGCAGCTACCTTATGATCTGATATTGAGTAGCTTGTATCAGTATAAATTGATAAAAATTAGCCAATAATATGAACTGAAATTCACATGAAATATAAATAATGGGTACTTACGGGTATGAGAGCCGGGTAGCGATACTACCTAAGCCCTTCTCGTTTGTGTAAGGACTTAGTTTTTTGAGCCCTTACCCTAGGGCTAGGACCCGGACATCTAGTATAGAGGTTATACTTGTTTTTTTTTAGCAAAAACTCCTAAATTTTGAGAAACAAAAAACAGGTTTTGCCAATTATCTTGGCATTCAGTGGACCAATTTGAACAAACTTTTTTTTAAAATGAAGCTTTCAGTAAGGCTCAGCTAACAAAAAAAAGTTCATTCAATTCTGATTACTAGATCAAAGTTATTTAAACAAAATCCAGTTATGACCTATATGAGAGATGTCTGGAGTCCTCTAGGGCTTAAAATTTGATATCCTAGCCCAGCCCTTGTGAGCCTACTCGCAGGTACTCATGGGTAGCCCAGGCCCATGTGGAGGCCTAACTGGGAGATAATTGAGGAAGTTGCCAGTAAAGGTGCATAAAAGAAACTTGATGACTCAAATAAGGTTTTGTTATTCAAGCCCGATTTTAAGAAGATTATTTTTGGTCCGACAAGAGAAATAAGAAGAAGCTGGCAGAAGAGCCATATTAGAGGATTGCTTATTAATGATATAGTAAATGAGTTATGTAAAGCTAAGATCAGTAAAAAAGAAGTCTATCAATGCTTGGATTTCTATTTTAGAATCATTGAGGAGTGTTTTTATTAAGAAATATGGCAAAGACAATATAAAAAAGTAAATTAGTGGGAAAAAGTTAACAGGATTTCAAGAAATGACAAGCACAAGAAGTGTGACAAAGGGTTTTCTCTAAGAAAAGTTAAGCTTTCTAACGAAAGTCTAGGTGAAGGAAGTTTGTTGAATAATGGAGTTAAGGTCGTTTATCTTCAGAGAAGGAAAGATTTAGTTGAAAGTTTGTTTTCTCAAGGGGTAGAAGATAGAATTGTAAATGTTGTTGTACTATTTTGGTTTGGTTTGTAAAATAGCAAAGTAGCCAAGATAAAATTTTTGGGTCATATGAGTGTCATATGTATGCATGAGAACGAAAGCATTTCGGGTTCTAAAACCCGAAATTAAAATTTGAAGACGAAATTGTTTTTGACCTATTTTATTTGAAAGATGAAATTATTTGATACTTTTTTTGAATAGACAAAATTATAAGGAACATATCTATATAAATTTTATTTGCTTTTTCTTATAAAAAATTTTAATTTTCTTTAATGAAGACGAAATAGGCCTTTTTTAAAAATCAATTTTGGTAGCATCACTAGTCATACATGACTTAGTATGATAGGTCGCATCTGAGTAAAAATTAAGGTAGCCAGATGATGCCAGGCTTGCAATTGCATAGTAGTAATTACTAGAATTAGCTTAATTAGTTGATTCAATTTGTATTTAAGCACTGACAAGACTACCAAAAAAATAAAAAAAATAAAAATAAAAAATAAAAAATGTTGAGAAAGTAATTTTATCTATAATATTTATTTTGATTCTAACCTTAATTCTAGCTATAACTTTAATCATAAATTTTTGTTTTATATATATTTCAAATTAGAAAAATAAAATTGAATTGGTAATATTGATTTATTATAAAATAATCTTTAAAAATAAGCCAATTATAATAAAACTTGTTATATTATTTGCTATTATTTGATATATTAAATGTTAGTTGAATAGCATAGCAATTTGATCATTATTAATATTATTAATATAATTTTGTAAACATATATATTTGTAAAATTATACAATAATTTGAATAGTAACATATTTAAATTATACTATATATTTATGTCTTTAAAATAGTTTAATTTAAAAGAATTCTATTTGTATATGAGGTTTATGTACATAGTACTGGTCAAAATTAAAAAATTCAGCAATTAATAAATCGGCAATTATTCATATAACATTCAGTATAAAATAATTCAGTAATTGATAAATCAGTTATCATTCAGTATAAAATAATTTAGCAAATGGTAAATTAGTTATTATTCGGTATAATAATTCGGTAATTAATAAATCAGCTATTATTCAGTAATTTATAAATCAGCTATCATTCAGTATATATAATTAATTCTGAAAATATTAAATAAAAAAAATATATAACGGGTTTGTTAAAATGCATTGTAATAATCAAATTTTATTTAGAGCTTGGACTGAATATCCAGATACCTGTTTTGCTGTAACTATTTTATAAAAGCTATATTTGAATAACTATTAGTTTTTAGCTATGGTTAAAAATCCTAATAAAATATATTATATTGGTGAATATTACCAAAAAAGAGTTGCTGTTAGAAAGGATATACTGTAGAATATCCAGATAAACTCTATAAATAGGTATCTGGATAACCTTTCAGATATCCAAATAATCATACAGATATCTATAACCTAGAGGTTAGCATTTGCTAATTAAATATACTTTGATGAATATTTCAAGCAAATTCTAAACATAATTTATTAAATATTTAAACTAGTGTGATGGTGATGCATTTGTGCCACCCATCTTATTTAACATTTTTTTAATTTTATTAAGAATTATTGTAAAAAATTTAATTGTAGAGTTTGTCTATATATTAAATTATGAATCTAATATGATTACCGTAAATATTTTGTTACAAATTAAATCACAAATATGATATTCATACTTCAATCATTAGTTACTATATAAAATTCTATTACAGAACTCATTTGCTATTCCGATGACTACAGTATATGATTAAGGCTAAGTTGGCTCGTATTGGAATAACTACTATGAGCTACTATAAGAAATTGGGTACAAAACTTACTTATTATAGAGACAATAATATATGTTTAAATTAAGTTAATTTGTATTTGAGATTATTGTAATTTTAATTATAGATACTGTAAAATTCTGTTATAGAACTTACTATTCATATTCCACAGTAAGTAATTAAATTAGTTTGTATTAGTGGCTTCTATTGTGATTTCTACCATGGGTTGCTATGAAAAGTCTATTACTAAACTTACTATTTCAGTAATTACCAAATGCAGTTAATTTGAGTAAGTTCTCATCAAGATTATTGTGATTTCTATAAAAATTATGTTATAGAATCTGCTGTTCTAATAACTATGGTATGTAATTAAGGTATATCAAAATTATCATAATTTTGTTACTATAAAAATTTTGTTACAAAACTTACTTGCAATTCTAGTAACCCATAAAATGTTTGATTAATTATGCATTGTAAGACATTCTGTTACAGAACTTACTCGCAAATGCAGTACCTAGTGATTAAATTAAATTAATTGAATTAGTTTGCATTATGATTTTTATCATAATTTCAACTGTAGATTGCTTTGAAAATTCTGTTACTAAACTTGCTATTCCTGTAATCACTGTATTTGTTTGTATTATATTTAGATTATTGTGATTTTTATTATTACTATAAAAATATGTACAGAACTTGCTATTTTAATAACTAAAATGTGCAGTTAAAATTGAATTAGCTTGTATCAGAATTATTATATTTCAATTATAAGTTACAATAAAAATTTTGTTACAAAACTTACTTACTATTCCAATAACTCATAGCATGTTTGGTTAATGTTAGATTAGTTTATATTAAAATTACTGTAGCTTTTATCGTGCATTATTTGCAAATACAGTATTCAGTAATTAAATCGAGTTAATTTGTATTGAAATTATATTATGAGTTTCTGTTCCAGAACTTGCTATTCCGATAATTCAGTATATAATTAGGATTATATCAGTGTAGGATACAGAATAAATGCAAAAAAAAAATGCGAAGAACTATAATTATACCAACCAAATAATCTATTCCTAGTATAACTATTGTGCTACCTTCCTATTCTAATTAGTAAAAATTCCCGTGATATCATATGTTATATTATATACCCACAGATACCCGCGGATACTCGTGGATACCTGTGAGGTTATCCTGATGGATAACGGTTACTATTTGTGAGACATTTATAACACTTGGATATCCAGATAAGGGTTTACGAGTCCAACCTTTAATTTTATTTATTACTATATAGTTGCAAAATGCTGTGTCTTTAATAGTAGTTGTACCCTAGAATTTTATAATTGATTAACTTTTAGGTTATTTGGATAACCAAAAATTAATTACCCAGATATCCTTAATATCCAGTTAACTTAAAGATAATATATATTGTGCATCAAATTAATTTATGTATTAGATTAAACATTGATCTGATACAAATCTTAATTAGATCATAGCATAAATACTATGAGTTGATGAAGTAATATGGACATAAATGCCAATAGGCAGACCAATGCTAAATAAAGACTTCGCAATTACAAGCTATCAACAAAAATCAATATATAATAATTATGGATTGGAGGCTAAAGTAGTAAAAGCATTTAATTAATGTCATAATAACAAGAGGAACCATCGCACTAGACCAGTGAGTTTTTTAATCCAGTTGAAATACTCAAAATAATTATACAAAAAAAAGAAAAAAAAGTAAGGTCTTATTACAGTTGAATTTGTAACTGGAAAAAAGATCAAAGTAATAACAAATTGTTCAATATAGTGTTAAGTTTAGGAATCTAGGATTATGTTTCAGGTTCTTTATGTGCTATAATACCCAAATCTCTTATAATTTATAAATTAATTTGGAATAATATATGTGTATTGGTAAAAATAATGCCTGTTTATAATTTAAATTATTTAGTAATTATAAACTATATAAATAAATGATAGCTGTTATTCATACCCAATTTTGTTATTTGTACCCAGTAAATTAAGTTTTTTTTTAAAGTTTAAGCGAAGATATCTTGACAACCACATGTCAAATTTAATAAAACTTTTTTTTATTTTAATTCTACGAAGCTAAAAATTTAAGCAAAAAAAAAAGGTTATTAAATTTGACATAATGAATTGCTGAGATATCTTAAAGTTTGAAAAAAGGTGTAGCCTCTATTTTGATAGATGGTTTGAGATTTCTCAACAAATTCAATAAGCTTTTTTTTTATTTGAATTCTACTAGTCTGTAGAATTCAATAAAAAAAGTTTTATTAAATTTGATTTAATAGTTGTTGAGATATATTCATTCAAAAATTTTGACGCAGCTTTTATTTAATAGAAATTAAGTTTTTTTAAAACTTTGGGCAAGGATATCTCAACTACTACTAAGTAAAATTCAATGAACTTTTTTTATTTGAATTCTATAGATTCGTAGAATTCAAATAAAAAAAATTCATCGAAATTGACTTGGTGTGAAAAACCCACCTACTAATAAAATGCATTGAAAAATTTGAGGGCTTGGATGAAGAATTAACCTAAAATAAAGTTCATAGTGGTTTGAATTTATACTAACTCTTCATTGCGTAAAGTTATAGCATCAA
>QKWP01003650.1:0-16794 GCA_003550325.1 Gigaspora rosea | reverse complement strand
AACACATGCCCGCCATTAGGGCAAGCATCCCGCAAAATCAGTATTTGGTCCACTTTGTGGATCAAATACAGTACCCCCACTAATCACATTCTAACCATTCAAATCTAGGTGAGTCTTGACCACTCTAGTAGGTTTAGGTCGCAGATAAATTAGTCTGAGCTCTTATTCTTGCATGTAATTTATATGTAATTGTCACTGTATAATTTAAGTCGTTGTGTTCAAACAACCTCTATATAAGTTACCCAATAAAGATACGAGCAAGGCCTCACCTTTATAATTAAAAAAAAAAAAAAGAAATAGCAATTCAAAAATGAACATCACATGAGGCTAAAAAGGCACAGAGGCAGAAAGCTTGGAGGCAAAAAAAGGAAAATGCAGAACATATAAAGGCAGTAAGGCATCCATAAATAATGCTATACAAAAGGAGAAAAAGAGTCATACAAAAATATAACATTTTTTCTAATAAGTAGAGGAAGATCAAAAAAATATACTATAATTTTTTTATAAAAATTTGTCTAAATTTTAATTTAGTAGACCAAATTAAATAATTTGGTACTGTTTAATTTGTCTTGATAAGAGGAATTGAATGATACTAAAATTTTTTTATTTGGATCACTAGATTAAAGTTATTAACAAAATTCTATTGGTCATATCTTTTTTTATAAAATTACTATATAACTAATAGTTTTTTGTAAATATCTTAAAATCCAGTAATTTAATATCATAAATTTGGTATTATTAAATTTGTCTTATCAAGACAAATTGAATGGTACCAAAATTACTGTATCCTATCATGAATAAGCACCCTTTTTTTCAAAATTTTAAACTTAAATATCTTGACAATTAACAAATCAAATTTAATAAAATTATTTTATTTTAATTTTATAAATTTATAAAATTAAAAACAAAAAAAATTTATTAAATTTGATTAATTAATTGTCAAGATATTTAAGTTTAAAATTTTTAAAAAGGATGCTTATTCATGATAGGATAATGGTACTCAAATCAGGTTATTGTATCACAAAATATTCAGATTTTTGTAAAATTTTGTAAATAAATATATAGATTTAAAAAATTTTTTTATATAGTTTAAAGAAGGTTCAAAAGCTACTATATGGAAGTATATAATATTATTTATAGATGCCTCTTTATAAAGAAAATATACTTTTTATAGTATAGTGGTCTAATAGCTTTATTTAGTATAATTTATATACTAATTATAATTTATATCTAATACAATAAGCCGTACTTGGATATTATATAATAAATACTAGGTAATATTAAACTTAAATTAGTGGAGCGCCATTTATCATCTGATTTTTTGCTACTAAGAGGCCACCCCACTTGATTGTCAAATACCACAATTTGATTGGCTAAAATTATTAAAATTTTTAAAAATTTTTAAACTTAATATTAAATAACTTTTGAACCAGTGATCCGTTTTGGATGACTTTACTACCAAAATGTTCATCTCAATAAGACGATTCCAATGAGCCTAAAATTATCAAAATACAATCACAGGATCCCAAAATCGCTATAAATTTTTTTTCCTGGTCAATCCTGCCTTTATTATTAGGAAACCAAATTTACATTCTGGGTTATTAAGCATTGCCTAAACTACCGAACCCTCCTATCACAATAAAGACTCATCCGGTTACCGAAGTACCTAAATGCGATCCGCCGCAGTCAAGATTTTTCTCTGATTTATCATCTTCTAACACATAGAAGAACCCAAATCATCACCGATAGCTCTTGCTAGCTTTGTCAAGATTGACCCTTTCTTTAATCTTCTTTACCTAGCTTCTAGAATAAAGAGCTAATAGATCTGTACCTTCAAGAACAACAAGAACTTATAGAAATAAAGGGCATAAAGAAAAAGGGAATGATACTATAAAACCTAAACGAATACCAAAAACAACAACAAAATATAAAAGAGAAAAGATAAAAAAGAAAACAATTATTGATGGAAAGAATAAAACTATATAAAAATTATATAATACTCTTCAATTTAGCTCTACTCTAAATTTAGTCTATATTATATATACTAATATATCTTCGGGGTAGAGTTAGCCCTGCAAGAATTTTTTAGAATTTTCTCCAAACGGTCAACGCCAATCCTTGTCCTACATGTAGGCAATGTGATTTTTTATGACTTCTGTTCCCAATTAGGAATTGGTAAACAATGCAGATCTTTCAGAGGGGTATGCTGGATTTCTCACTTTTTCTATGCAGAAAATATTCCCTAGAAAAAAACCATAGTAAAGCGAGAATTTGGTAGTAGGTGTTCATTTCAAGTCCTTTAGATTTTCCAAGGAGTGTGTTTGAAAATCAAAATACTGTTCGCTATTAAGCTGCTGCAAAACTTCATCGACAAAGAAATTTCTCCACCAAAATTCTGTGTTTACTAAAGCGCTCCTGCTTGTTTTCACTCGTTCTTCTACTATTGCTTTTGGCTTGCATGCCGAATATATAAAAAAGTCCCTGAAGTGATAGCTGACCTTTATAAAAACTATTTTTTGCAGTGCTTCTTCATCTAACTCCAGTATTTTGATATTTCATTTGTATGAAAATTCTATACAAGTGATCGTTGGGGAGAGTTTCGATGATTATTCAAGATCGTTATAGATTTGTTTGCTTTAATTATATTATTTTCGTATATATTAAAAATTATTATTAAAGATCTTATAAACTTTAATATTAAATAACTCTTAAACTAGTAATCCATTTGGATGATTTTACTACCAAAATGCTCGTCTCAATGAGATGATTCTAATGAACCTAAAATCGTTAAATTTTGATTATGGGATCCAGAGATCATTATAGATTTGTGTTATTTTTAATAGATTATATTAAAATAACACAAATCTATAATGATCTCTGGATCCTGTAATCAGAATTCAACGATTTTAGATTCATAGAATCGTCTTATTGAAATAAGCATTTTGGTAGTAAAATCATCCAAAACGGATTACTGGTTCAAGAGTTATTTAATATTAAAGTTTATAAAATCTTTAATAATAATCTTTAATATATACAAAAATAATATAATTAAAGCAAACAAATCCATAATGATCTTGGGATCCCGTGATTGTATTTAGATGATTTTAGGCTTGTTGGAATCGTCTCATTGAGACGAACATTTTGGTAGTAAAATCATCCAAAACAGACTACTAGTTCAAAAGTTATTTAACGTTGAAGTTTAAAAATTTTTAAAAATTTAATAATTTTAGCCAACCAAAAGTTATCTGCTATTAGGACCTGATAATTTTCTGACTCTCCCTCCCATCTAAAAATCAGATGATAAATGGTACTCCCCTTAGATTAATATATAAGTATTAGTTGATATATATCTTGAAATTTAATAAAGTTTTGATAAAACTATTAAAGTTAAAAAAAATAAAAAATAATAATAATAATAGACCAATTTTTGATAGAAATCTGTCACTATGGTGACCCTATATATAGCAATTAATTATAGTTAGTAAATTTTATTTTTGTTTTTTTATTAAAAAAGTAGTTTGTAACTAATTTTAATTGGCAAAAATAAGCAACATATTATCTAGTCACATGCTCAATTTTGATTGCTATTTATATAGAGTCACTATAGCAACCTGCTGGCATAAACTAATACTTATAATAATAGTAATAAAATAATAGATCCTATTTTTTATACTCCAAATTTTTTATTTGTACTTTTTGCAAATTTAATTTTTTTTAAACTTTGAGTAAAGGTATCTTAGTAACTACCAGATCAAATTAGTAACCATTTTTTTTAAATTTTATAGATTTATAAAATTCAAATAAAAAAAGGCTTATTGAAATTGGTCAAGTAGTTGCTAAGATACTTAGTTCAAAGTTTGAAAAAAATCAAAATATCTATAATAATTTTCTTTAAGTAAAGATATCTTTGCAACTACTAAGCCAAATTTGATAAACTTTTTTATATTTGAATTCTATGAATCTATAGAATTCAAATAAAAAAAATTAATATATAGAACTTAATAGTTACAAAGTTATCTTCACAAAATTTAAAAAAATTCAAAATATTTATTAAAACAGAAGCTATATTAAAATTTTTTCAAATTTTAAGTAAAGATATTTTAGCAACTACTAAGCCAAATTCAATAAAACACATTTTATCTGGCAGCTTACTATATTATGCTTGCCAAATAATTCAAGTTATTTGATAGTAATTGCATTATTTGTTAAATAACTTTGTTATTTAGTAGCTTATATAATTACTATCAAAAACTTGAGTTATTTAGCAAGTACAATTATTGTAAACTATTAGATGATATTGTTATTGTATGCTATACAACTAATAACTTGTTTATCTGGTAGCGAATTTAATAGTATTATTTTTGGGTCCCTTTAAAACCCAGAAACTGATATATTAAATTCATAGCCAGATAATGAAATTATTTTACAAATAATATATAGTTATTGGATGCGTAGCAGACAATAACTGAAGTTATTTGATAGGTGATTACAATTATATTGTGATCAGTGTGATCACAATATTATTGTTATACCTACAAATAATGGAAAGTATCTGGCATCGAAGTTGATTATGAAATATCAGGGCCCCAAAAGGGCCCAAACATCTTACAATCACATTCAACACTAAATATATTAGTTATTGTGCAAACTCATATGATTATGAAAAAATTTCTTATTGTTATTTTTTGTATGTTATTATGTAAGCACAACTATCCCAAATTAAAACTCAGTTAGCCAATTACAACTTTTAAATCATGATCATAATTGTATGATAACATCGATATTGGATCATGCGATAATAAATATCATAAAATTTTGTTCTGTTAGAACAAAAGATTGGTCAAAACATGCTGCTACATGGCACATGTCAGCCAATCATTTGCTCTGACAAACCAAATTTCATGATATTAATCGTTGCATGACCAATATCTTATAATTATTGGCACGAAGCATTCAATAATGGTATTATCTGATACCTTATGATGATCAGAATCTCTTGCTATGAAATTAACAGTTAAGCTCAAACAATGACATAAACAATAAATTAAAAATTTTTTATATAAATTTTTTTTTTAAGCTTGACTTTTTTTTCTTTTGCATTAATTTTTTTTTTATTTACAAAAAACAAACTTGTTTCCTGTTAAATCAAAAAAAGATAACAAATATTAATAAACTAAATATTGCAAACCAACAATTTCTACAAATACTCAAAAAACAACAGCAAAGCAGATAGAACTTTAAAGCTTTGCAGACTAATCTTGATTACAATTATAATATTCTAATAAACATGATAAAGAATTCTCAAGAACAAGTAACAAAACAGCAATAATCAAAAACAAGGTTTGCTAAACATATTATTTCAATAGCATCAAAGTTTTTTATCTTTGTATTACTTTTATTTATTTTTAAAAGACACTTCAAAAGTGAATATTCTATCATATTTAGCACTATTATATTCAAAATTATCAGAATAAAAACAATTGTATTGCATTTAGAATTATTGTATTACATTCAGTTTAACCTTTTTATAATATGAATTTTAAGCAAAAATTACAAAAAAAAAAAGAGAATTAGTTCATATCCTGTAATTAAAATGTAATAAATAATAATAGAAACAAATAAATAACAATTAAATAAAGGGTTCTTCTAGGCATCTCTAGCTAGAGATATATAACTATATATCTCTGGCCTTTCAACCAATTAAAATTCAAAAAAGTCACGTGATCTCTATTTTTATCGATCACCTGATCGTGTGATAATGCTGGACAGGTCAGCTACTTTCATGTAACCTGGAATTACTATCGTCTGTCGAACAATTTATAGAAAAGAAAAAATAAAAAATTTAAAATATTTAAGCGAAGATATCTTCACAACTAGGGTTCGGAATGGGCCAGGCTAAACCCACGGGTTTGTGGGTTGGGTGGGATTTGGGTCAAAACTGGGCTCAATATTTTGACTCATTCTAAAGTAAACTGGGTTTATATTGGGTTTATTAAATACCGGGTTTGGGTCGGGGTTTGGAAGCAGACCCGCAGGGCCCACGGGCAGTGTTGTACATTTTCGCTATCCCAGCCTTTTTTTGCCATGTCCCAATGTCCCAACGTCCCAGTGTTCCAAGTGTTCCAACTATGTTCCAAGTCTTAATAATTAATAAATCAATTTAAAAAATTATATAATTATATATTTTTTTAGATACTAAACACATTTTTAACAAAATTAAATTGGATTATCTTAATAAAATTTTAAGTAATTTCAATTTATAAAATTGTCCCAAAATGTTCCAAAATGTCCCAACTCATGTCCCAACTGTTCCATGTACAATACTGCCCACGGGGCCCGTTATTAGTTGCATAGAAAAACAAGTTTAAAACTAGATTAGCAAAAGTAGTTCACTTAAATTCTTATACTTATTTATACTAATATAGATAACAATTAAGTTAATCGGTCTGTTATTATAGTTAAGCTTACTTTTTAATTTAAATACATATACCGGTATATATCTATGTAGGTTTCAAATTTTTTAATTTCGATGATTTTTTTTAGTACTTAAAGGACTATTTTAATTTATAATTTTTATAATACACACAAATGAAAAAAACGTATGAAAGTAACATATTAACAAACTTATATGCTTTTTTTTTTTTTATTAAAAAAAAAAACGCGATATCATGTTAAAAACCTTTTGGTCGACTTTTTTATTGAAACAATTACTATAACGCTTATAAGTAAATATGGCTTCGGTTGTTAGTGAAAACGAAAATATTAAAATAGCCTCTGCTAAAAATGAAAGTACTGAAGTTACTACTACCGAAAGTGCTCAAACAATCGCTGCTAACAAGAAACGTAAAGTTGGAAACCTTCATTTATGGATACCGTATATTCCTGAAAATAAGCTACCTTTTTTGGGCCAAAAATTACACAAAAAAACAGGAGGTAGCTTATTTTTAGCGTATAGCTATTTTTGAAAAAATTAAAAAACGTACTAATAAAAAGTTGTCTAAATGACACCAAATTTTTACTTTAGGTGTATTTTCATGCGCTGAACAACTTTATTTAATCTAACTTTTAAAGTTTACTTAGTAAAAAAAAAGTTTTATATGTAGCAACTGTCAATGCGTTTTTTGAGAATTTTGAAAAAAATCAGGGGGGTAGCTTATTTTCGGAGTAGCTTATTTTCAGGAATATATGGTATTTAAGGAAGAGCACTTTATTAAAAATGATTCCATGCCATGTAAGAATTTAAATAATTAATATTTAGAAATTTTAATTCGTATTTACTAATATTAAATAACAATAATTATTAGCAAACAGTACACAATGCACATATTGTAAAAAAAAGTTAAAACATAATAGTGATACAGGGACAAGTTCCTTGATTCGGCATTTAAAAAATACGAAATATAAGAAACACCTTAAAAATGAATCACAACAAGAATTACAATTTTCCCCATTAGATATTACTGCTTACAAGTTTTCACAAGATGTAAGCCGCCAAAATTTGGCCTATATGATTGTTATGCACGGATATCCCTTTCATTTGGTCGAACATAAAGGGTTCTTGAAGTTTGTAAATAATTTACAACCACAGTTTAAAGTAGTGAGTAATAAAACTACTTGTGAAGACTATAAAGATTATGTTACTGATCTCAAAAAAAAAGTTAATATAATGATACAAGAAATTTCTGGACGTTTAAGTTTTATAACCGATCTATGGACCTCGAATCAAAATCTTGGATACATAGTTGTTATGGGTTTATATATTTTTAATATAACTTTATTTTTTTTAATTATTTAATGAACTTTTAATGATTACTATATTTCATTAGGCCATTTTGTTGATAAGAATTGGAATCTTTGAAAAATAATCTTGGGGTTTAAATTAGTTCCCGCACCACATACAGGGGCCACTATTTGTAATACATTTTTTACATGTCTTGAAGATTGGAATGTTGCGTCTAAAGTAAGTATTTAGCAATCCAGCAATTTTTTTTATAAGTATTTGCTAATATTATTTTTATAGACATTATCAATTACTTTGGACAACGCAACCAGTAACGATTCTGCCATAAACAATATAAAGTGCAAGTTAAATGAACAAATATGCTTGTCGCAAATGGGGTCCTTCTGCATCAACGCTGTTGTGCCCACATATTAAACCTCATAGTTACCGATGGACTTAAAGTAGTTAGAGACATTGTGAGTATGGTAAGTAAATAGTTTAATATTTTTTGCTAAATTCGAATATAACATCGTCAACTCTCTCTAAACCAGGCCAGTTCCTGGTATATAAAATTATATAGTTAATCATACATATATATAATTTATATTTATTTTAATAACAAGTTTTATATTATAAAGAGTATTATCACTTTTGAATTTAGTAGGTATATAGCGAATTTTATTCTAAACGAAATTTTTGAAGTAGAAAATATGCCATTGTAATCGATATAACATGTTCAGAGCATAAATATTTTCATTTGAATTGTGAGATTCATTGTGGTTTCGTTTGGTTTTTCTTTCATATAAAAATACGTGATTAAACTAACCATTAAGAATTTTCGCGACGAACCTAAGCCCAAGGAGCCAGCACCAGCCCCAACTGTGTCAATTAATAACACACTGCAACTAATCATAATTCAACCTACAAAGTAAGCAAAAACGAGAGCACTCTTGAGCGAAACACCTAAAAGTGAACTATTAATAGAAAAAATAGAGAATTAACCACAAGCTAACACTAACGAAAAAGAAAAGCAAAAAACACAAGAGAACCAAAGAACAACCACGATTATGAAAGGTAGACAAAAAAAATAGTTAAATGACAGAAGTTCATGAGGCCCATGGTTATTGTTTTTATTTCTACGAAGAAGAGGTAGCCAACGAACCTATTTACCGCGAAGCATTTTAAAAAAATGACATACGTACGAAAAAAAGATATGACACAAGCATTTAATATGTAATTGGTACGTAATAAAAACTGTGCAACGTATAGAATTCCTTAACCAATCGGATAATTGGTTAGTAATTCTGTAATTATAAGTGCTTAAAAAATTGATCAATTTTAAAAAGAGTTTAAAAAGAATTTGATCGAGAATGTGAGTTAAAAAGAACGCAAAAACATTTTTATTAATTAATTTATTTAATAACTAATTTTCATAAATTTTTTTATTAAAATTCTAAAAGTGGAATAAGATAACATCTACAAAATATACAAAGTTTTTTACTATCACCTCAATAATACAATGCATCACGATTGTTATCTTTCAATCTTTTATATTTTCTCATAAAGAAAATCGTAACAATATAACCTTGGAATTGGCTATAAAAATTTGGTCAATACTTAAAAGCGATTTCAGCATATAGTACAACCTTGATTACGGCTATAGATATGGTGTTAGAATGAAAAAATGGTATTTTTAACGTTATTTAATTTTCTTTTTTAAAAAAAATAGTAAATTATACATATTGAATAATTGCTCGGTTCAGAATAGAAAAAAAAAAGCATTTGATTAGTAATTAAAAACTGTTGGTTGAGTGGATTTATGAAGTTTTACTATATATGGTACCAGAAGTTTACAGAGAAAGCCATTCGCCAAAGCATCAAATTTCTTCTTTTATAATAAAAAAAAAAGGTAAAAGAGTTTATGCGATTTGTGAATAAATTTTATGTTGTTAGTTCAGTATAACTAATACAATAAAATTTATCTTTTAGTTCATTATAATAGGCCCGCCCGGTTTAAAGAGAGTTGATTACTTACTTGCAATTAATATTATAAATCCGAGATTGTGTGAAGTGGATTCACAGCTCCAAACATCGACAGCAAAACTTCGAGGATTTTGTGGTCGGGTTTTGTAGCGAACTTATTTCAACCCAGCGACCAGCTCTTAATGTGGTAACTCGCTGGAATTTGACATACATGATGTTATCATCTACCATCCCTTACAGAAATGTATTTTATTTGACCGTCTTGCATTTAGAGATGCTAGTTTTGAGCCAATTGCACCTCTTGATGAAGAATGGGAAAAGGCGGAGAATCTTTGTAATTTTTTGAACCCATTTTATGAGAGTAAGTAAATGCTAAAATCGTTCATATATTTTATTATGTACACAAATTAAACAGCATTACACTTTAATCAATTACCAATATTATATCAGGAAGCTCCTATTCCACAGCGAATATTTTTCTTTCTCAATTGTTGAAAATTAGAATGCACCTCAAACGAAATGCTACTAACGCAGATCCTTTTCTTTCTTAAATGGTAATCCCAATGCAATCTAAATTTAATAAGTAATGGGCAGATACAGAAGATACACATTGCATTGCCTCGATGTTAGACCCTCGTTATAAGATGTCGTTATTGACACATATATATAAGCAGAAGATGAACTTATCGTGTGCTGAAGCAGAGGACAAATTATCTTCAATTAAATCGAGGTAATTTTATCTACACCAGTCAAAAAATTTGACATAGTGTTTATTAACTGCCTTTCGATATATTGTGATTTCGCAGAATGTCTACGAAATCACGTAATAGTTAAATTTAAATGCCAAATGGAATTTGCTTCGCGATTCCTGAATGAATTTGTTTTACAAATAAAGAACACTTTGCTAACTTAAATTCAATTTTATCTACTGTTATAGGGCTATGACTATCTACAATTCGACTTATAAACAGCATACAGTTGACACAGTTGCAGAAGATTTTTCTGACGTTTTCCAGAATGAAGAAATGCGAGATTTTTATGCCTTTCTTGATGCAAATGAACCAAGTGTTGAAAGAGAATTGAATGAATTTGAGCAATACTTAGCTGACCCACTTTTTCCGCGTTCTCAATCAGAGTCATTCAACGTTCTCACATGGTGGAAATTAAATGCCCCTAAATATCCTTCAGTATCGGCCATGGTACGAGATATCCTCGTGATTCCATTAACTTCTGTGGCATCTGAATCTGTAATGAAAATTTAAGCTCAATTTATTGTTTATGAATTATTTTTAGTTTCAACTATAAACTAATTTATATTCTATATTTAGGCGTTTAGTATAGCTGGAAAACTTGTTGACGACTATCAGTCCAACCTTACCCCAGAATCAATTGAAATGTAATTTGTGGTCAAAGTTGGTTAAATAATGTAGACGAATCGAGTTAGAATTAAACTAGCAATTTTTTTTGGTGGGAATTTTTTTTTTACAGTAGTTTTTTTTTCTACAGTAATTTTTTTTTCTTTGCGACCTTTTTTTCTTGGTGACCTTTTTTTCTTGGTAGCCTTTTTTGGCAACCTTTTTTTGTTTAGGCAACCTTTTTTTGTCTGGGCAGCCTTTTTTTTTTATAACGTTCTTTTTTCAAGTAGAATGCTAGATTGACATATAAGACTTATTATAGAGCTTTAATTATAGACTTATTCGCTTATATGGTCAATTAAAATAAAGGCTTTTTTTAGACTTAAGTACTAGAGACAAAAATATATCATCATCAACCATTTAGTAAGACAGGTGGTCGATATATTTAGCAAACTTACAGGAAGTTTTGTATGTATTATTTATAGCTATTCAGAAAAATTAGCTAGCAATCTAAGGTTCGCCTTTTAATCTGTGTAATTCAAACTTTTGCAACACAGATTTTTATTTTAGCCAATTTTAATATTCGTAACTTATCAATTTGGATAAAAAATTTTTAGCTGTTCCGGAGTTTATTGTTATAAAAACAGCTGCAATTAAAATTTTTTATAAACTGCCGGGCCGGGTTGGGTTAGACCAAGACCGGGCCATAATTTAAAGTATCCCGGCCCAGACCAAACCTGTAACTTTCATTGGGCCGGGCTCGGGCTCGGGCTTATAAAATTTTTATGGGCTCGGGCTTAAATTTAGAGATACCCGGCCCGACCCGGCCCATTCCGAACCCTATCCACAACCACCCGACCAAATTTGATGAACTTTTTTTTATTTGAATTCTATGGATCCATAGAATTTAAATAAAAAAATTTTATCGAATTTGGTCAGGTGGTTGTGGAGGTATCTTCGCTCAAAGTTTTTAAAAAAATTGGCGTAGCTTCTATTTTGATAGACGTTTTGACTTTTCTCTAACTTTTAGCAGAAATTATCTCTACAACCAACGACCAAATTCGATAAAATTTTTTTATTTGAATTCTATGGATCCATAGAATTCAAATAAAAAAATTTTCATCGAATTTGGTTAGGTGGTTGTGAAGATATCTTCGCTCAAAGTTTTTAAAAAAATCGGTGTAGCTTCTATATTGATAGACGTTTTGACTTTCTCTAACTTTTAGCAAAGATATCTTCACAACCACCTAACCAAGAATTTAACAATCTGCTAGCTAAATTTTCATGTATTAAAAGAGAACATTCGAATATTCATATATATTTTAACAATGTAATTTATTACAAAAAAAAAATACATAAATCAAATACTAATCCCACTATCGTGCTATATCCCAATATCATGCCATGTCCCAACCATCATCCATACGCCCCATACTAACTATTATACTATGCCCCATACTAACTATCGTGCTATATTCTAAAACAACGCAATTCGCACTACCTAAAAAACTAAAAAAAGCAGGACACAAGCACAAACACCAACGACGTACTAATGATGGATTTTGCGACGGCACCAGCGGCGGCGACTCCAACGGTAAATTCTATGATGGCACCAACAATAACGATTTACCTATGGCGAAATTATACCTAGAACAAAAAAAAGAACGTTAATCAGATATGAAAAAAAATACAATACTAAAAAGAAAGAATTTATATGCTAAAGAGACGTAAAACACAGACCAAGCCACAAACTCTAACAACTCCAACGGCAACTCCAACGACAATTCTGAAGACCTATAGTGAAATTATATCTAGAAAAAAAATAAGCATAAATTAGTAAAAAAAAGAAAAAAAGCGTTAATCGGTAAGAAAAAAAAACTACAACAACCGAAAGTGAAGAAGCCACAAACGAAATTTATAATGCACCAACGATAACGATTCCAACGGCACCAACGACGATTTCAACCACGACTCTAGTGACATTCTCACAGGGATTTCAAAAAAAAAAGTGTTAGTAGTATGAAAAAAAACGAAAGGAAAGAATTCATATGCCAAAAAAAAACGTAAAGCACAGCGAAAACCACGCATGTTGTCTCTGTGAACGGAAATACAAGAAAGCCAAAATCGCTCCAACCACTACTTACCTAAAAATACCCCAACCCTAACTAATAACTCATGCTAACCCTAATCCTAACACAAGCTCTTGCTAATAAATCAATTCAAGATCCTCAACTTACTTTTATTCCAAATGTAATACTTGTACAAAATTTTGTCGTAACGAACTTTCTGGTGCAAGCTGCATAGCAACGAAATTACGATAGCACCAACGACAGCGATTTCAATGGCTCCAATGACGACGGTTTATTTATAGCAAAAATATACCTAGGAAAAGAAAAAAGAAGCGTTAGTTAAATGCTGAAAAAGAAGCAAAGCAAGAAAAGCAAGCGAACAAGCAAGGCAAAAAAAAAAACAAAAGAGCAAAAAAGCATGAGAGCAAGCAACAGCAAAAAAGCAGACAAGAAAGCAAAAGACAAAGGCAAAAAAACAAAAAAAAATAAAAATAAAAGGATACAAAAAATGCAGTAAGAGCAAACTACCAACTATCAACGATGACTTCATTAACCTCATCTAAAGAAAAAAAATTAGATTAGCAAAATCAACAAACAAACAAAGATGATCTTGTGTTACTTCTGTACTTATCTATTAATATTCGGTATAGCGATGTCGTTCGACCTTGCATTGGCAATCAGATAAATACATGGGCTTTAGTCATGTGATTTTCTTGTTCTTTGATTGGTCCTAGAGACCAGAGATACTGTATATAAACTAGGCATCTCTAGCTAGAAATGCCTAGAATTTCCCTTAAATAAAATATTTAGCTTGCATATAAAGCTTATTTAGTCATAAGATTTTAAACATGATGAATTAAAAAACTTAGCTAGTCAAAAAAACTGTGAGAACTATTTTAAGTATATAATGTACCAAATAACTTGAGTTATTTGATAGTTCTGATTATAGTAGAGTATTAGATAATTTTTGTTATTGGGGATCATCTAAAGCCATGTATCCATATACATTTTTGTGTAAATTAACCAAACAGAGTCATGAAATTTTGTTTACATAGATTAGCCTGAAGAAGTCAAAAAACAAAAAAAAATTCAAGAAATAAAAACAGTATTTTAAACCTATCTTGGGCTATTAATAAAAAATGTTGGGAAAGCAATTTTACCTAATTTGGTCCTAAAGGACCCTAAATAATCTATATGTAATCATATTTGAAAAAAGGTTGCTAAATATCGCAGGTTGCTATATCACAAATTAATATGATTGGCCAATTATATCACAGGATCTTGTATAACAAAATGAATAAAAAATTAGGAAAAATTACAAAAAAAATCAAAAATTTTAAATAACTTGAAATTTAATTATGTAAACTAGTTTTGGGTTTCTAATTAAAAGTTTTTAGTACTTAATTTTGCTTGTATATATGCACCCTCTAACCTAATATTAATACTAGTTTGGACCCTAACTCTAACTAATAATTATTTTAATTTTTTTTAAATATTAATCTGCGATATCACAACTTGCTAAATTTATCAAAATCCTTTAAAAAATAGCTAATGGAGGTCTGTTTTTTAAAAAAGTTTATATTTGAAAAGTAGGTATTGAAGAAAAAGATTATATTTGAAAATAGCTAAATAGCAAAAAAAGGTATATTTAAAAGAATGTTCATCGGGAAATTTGATCATCGGAAATTAATCGATATATAGCGGTTAATCGATATATATCTATTAAAAAATAACGATATATATCGATTAACCTGCTAAAACACGATTAATAACAAAAAATCGATAAAATTCAATAACTGAATGAAATCGGTAAAATACAGATATCGATTATCAACGAATTAATTTAATCGCTACTTTTCGATAATACTGATATATATCAATAAATATTTATCATAATTGGAAACTATTAATTAGACACTTTAAATATATACACTTTAAATATATACACTTTAAATATATACACTTTAAATTAATTAGACACTTTAAAAATACGCTTTAAATTAAAACATAAAAATATTTGCTAGGTATTCATTACTTTTGTTAAATCTCGGGATTATATGCACAGTTCTATTTAAGCTCTCCAAGGGTATACAACTATAGTGTTTAAGCAGTTTTAATTTGGGACATCCCCATAATTCACCATCTTCCTCATACCAACAGACTAAAGCGAACTCAAGTGTCTCTTTATTTGCTTGACAAAACTTGAGTATTAGTAGTACCTTGATAGATAATATTTCGTTAATTATGTTACTTTCAAAGTTAGATTTAAATGAAAATATTGTTTAGCTTTGAGAGTTATTACTCTTATAAACGTTATTAACCCGCTTTTATTGCTTTTATTGTAGATATGCATTAATAGAATAACTTATTAATATATTGATACTTACCAAGCCATACCACTTAATTTCTTCTTCTCCGTTACTACCATTAACAATAACATTTGAAAACATTGGACTTCCATGAAAACTTGATGTAGCCCGAATTATATCTGTACTTTCTAAAGAAGCAGGAGAAAACAACTCCATACGATTATCATCATTAATAGATGTAGCTGATTTCTCCTCAAAAAATTCATCAAGACCGGTTAGTAAATTTTGAAAACCTTCAATTTGTAATGGCCATATTATTTTTGTTATTCTCAAGGAAATCATCCAGCTCATTAAACTTAATGACCACAATAATTTTCCAAACCCTTTCGCTTTACGATATTTCTTTTGAGCTCCCTTTTCAGTTAGTTTCTGGCGTTTAACCTATTAACAATGATATTAGCAATTAATAACGATTATTAGCAATATTTTCTATATTAATAACTTATAGTCTTTAATATTTGTTTTATATAGTCTTTTTTATTGGACATGCGATAGGGAATTTTTACGTAATCCTTATGAAGAGTTTTGTAAGTCTCCATGGTCATACTATTTATAGTGTTATAGAATGATAGTTTATTATATTATCTTATTATTTTATTATTTTATTTTTATTATTATATTTTATTATTATATTGTATTATATTATTATCTTGAGAAGTTAGAATATTTAATAACGCTTATAACGATTATAATGCTTATAACGATTATCACGTTTATAACGCTTATAGCGCTTATACCGCTTATAACGCTTATGACGCTTATAGTGCTTATACCGCTTATAACGCTTATACCGTTTATAACGCTTATGTTGCTCTTGTAGATTATAGTGTTTATCATTGTAAATCAACGCTTATAACGCTTATTCTAAAATGTATTTAAAGACACAGAATTTCCCTTAGTCAAACTAGACCAAGACACCCTACTTCTCCTTCTATTTATTATACATCTTGTACTGGGATTTCTTAGGAACAGAGCCTAAGGATAGCCCTATCTTAGATTATTAATAAAGAAACTATTTATCTAAATAACACCAAGTTTATTATCAAGTAATAGTAAAATCGATAATTCCTTATTGAATACTCTCACGAACTGCCCTTAGAGAAGAGTATAATTTCTTATAGACTAAGGAATTATACCTACCTCTTGGACATCGCTATAAACTGATAAAGGATCCCTGTAGCCGTGTCATTGTTATAGTAAGGAGTTAAAGAAGGCTCCCTACTGTAACATTTGGTGCCTTCTGGCGGAATACATTTAAAACATTTGAATATTATTAAAGATATTTGGAAACTTCTACA
>QKWP01003648.1:4515-16881 GCA_003550325.1 Gigaspora rosea | reverse complement strand
TATCAAACACTAAGTACAATACGTACCAGAACAATATTACTTCATATTATATCAAACATATTATTATAAACATTATTTAAAGTCTAAAGAAAAGACTACTGTATTGAAATACCCACGTAACCTTTTAACAAAGAAATATATTTATTAAATAAAGATTATATTTTATTAAACATAAACTCTATTGTGCAAATAACTTTACAAATTATCCTTCTACATAAAACTGAATTAACTATTGAATAAAAACCTTCTATAACTAATAAACGAATATACCAAAGAATAAATAACCTATATACGCAAAAGAGAAAGGAAGCCCAACCTTTGAAAACGAACCAAGTAATATCTCAGAGAACTTATCCAACTCTGCAAACAGTAGGCATAGCCAACCTATGAACCTCAAGTAACTATTCCAACTTGAAACCATACTCAACTTATTAAATACACTACAGAAAGTAGTAAAAAACCAGAGAAACTGGAAGATAAAAAATATATGATTATATTAAAGTAAAGTAGAAAAGAAGAAGCCACGAATTGGCTACTACAATAATTAAAGAAAAGCCGTTGATGCTCAACTCTAATTCACAAGCGCGAAATACTATAAATCTATTCAAGCAAAAGCATAATCGTTATAGAACAATTGAAGCTTAATCAACTTATACAAGTACCAAGACGAGAGAAAGTACCATAGTGAAGTTAGCAAGAGATCTACAGGATAGATACCGACTAACCTGATCTGACAACCAACTGAACTAAGACTATAAAGGCAAAAACACGAAACCTTACGTTGACACTATTAGGCCGATCACCTGACAAGACAACCATATTGGAAACTCAGACACTAAGAATTGAACTATTGAATGAATGCGATACATATTACAAATCACGATTACCAAATTAATGAAGAATATAACTGCAATAACCATTATACTATTAATAGCTGCAATACAACAAATAGTCAAAGCTCAAAACATTAACGTCACAGTACCAGTCATAACTGTTACTCAAACTCCAACAAACATACTATCTCCAACAACTATAATCACAACTCAAACTGTAATACAATCTCCATCAAATATCTACTTTAATGACGCAAATGCTGTAAACACACTCGTTGCTGAACTCGTAACAATAGCCATATCAACAATAGTAATCACAATTATAATCTGTATAAAGAAAAGGAATACAAAAGTCTTGAAACAACAAATACAACGTTTGGCTACAACCCAAACATCTATACCACCGGATTACCAAGGATATCCATAAACAACACGTAATTTGAAATTACAAAGCTCATAAACAAAAGTATAAAAATAGCTACAAAACTCATACCACGAATGACATATCTATATTTGGACATAAACGACATTAAACATTACATTAATATCATTCATAGTACTCATAGCAACAATAATATTTGGAATATTATTCACGATATACACCTGTTTAAGGAAAGAAACACATACTGGAATAATAGAAATATCTAGGACAACTGATGCTAACAACAATAATATTAATAATTAGTACAACATTACTACTTATAGCAATACTTATATCCACTATAACAATATCTATAATTATTCACCATCAACAATACAAGAAGCTTATCAATAATTAATGACTCACAATAACTAATGACTGAAACTAACTCAACAACTCTTTACTGTACAACATTTGACAACAATCCACTAGCGACACAACTATTATACATAGAACTTATTACTATATTCATAGCACTACTATTTATAGTATCACTATACTGCTGTTGTAAACACCAACGCTATAAAAAGAAGGTCAACAAGACCATACCTGGAGCAGATCAATACCTTAACACTGACTCAACTTGCTGTTGTTAACTAAAAATAACTCAACAATATATGTTTGGACAAAAGAAAAAGAAACCACAATATAATTACCAATATAGGACACCTACCTTACCAAAACAACCTATTAATAATCCACCAGCTATACCATACGTTAGACCACCTGTGAACCTACAAAGGCTACCACATCAAGTGATAATTGACCAAGACGTACAACATAGACTAAATCAAGGATACAAACCACCCAACTTGGCACCACCAAGACCACCACTCAAACCACTTGAACTAAAGAAATATATACCTAAACGAAGAAAATAATTAATGTCTGAAAAAGATCCTAATCAACTACGATTATTGGAAATATACGGAACCATAACCATAGTCACAATATTATTAGGAGGATTAGCATTAATATACATAATCCACGTGATCAAAGTCCAAAAGAAACAAAAAGAAAAGTTAAGGAAAAGACAACCTATCATAGCTAACGATACCGACCAACTACTCTACGGACCAAATCTAAATAACCTAAAGAATACAGGAATATTCTAAGGATACATGTCAGTAATACAAATATCTATAACACCAAGTACAGTAGTATCAACAATATTATCAACAGTCATATCAATATCAACATCATTGATAACTCAAACATCAACACCAACCTCAACACCTACAATTACTCAAACACCACAATACTTTCAAGATAGTAACGTAATTGAAACACTAGCAATATTAGGAACACTAATAATCACATCAGCAATAGCAATAATATATAAAGCTAAACAACTTAAAAACAAAAATAATGAATTCAAAATACAGAAACAACAAGCTGACGATGCTAGAATTGCTGAACAAGTTAGACAAATCAGAACAGAATTATAAAAAGTGGATAAACAACAAGAAAGCAAAATAACTGTCATAACCACTGACAATAGCATAGCATCAATAAACGCATCTATAACTTGGATGAACAACATCATCATAATACTATCAGCATCTGACAAACCATTTGAATACCTAATACAAACTATACAACTATTAATTGTAACCATAGCCATAGTATACATAGCATCAATAATATCATACACAATAGTACAAGTCAAGAAAGAAAATATCAGAAAAATTAATGAACTTCCTAGATAAAGAAAAGATTGAAGAAATCAAGAAACAAATAATAAAAGCACCTTACCAAGGAATAGTAACTAAAATATTAGAAAATAACTTAAAAACAACTGAAGTTATAGTTGAAAAAGAAGTCATAAAAGAAATAATTGTCCAAAAAGAAGAACCAAACCAAATTATAATTAAAACTGACATATCACCAACAAAAAGAAAAGCACTAATCAATACTAACGAAGCAGCAGAATACTTTGTATACAAGGAATTGAAAACACAATTCTTACAAGGAACCTTACCAATATTTAGATATCCATCACTATTATTAAAAGCAAGAAAATTTAAAGAACCGAAAGAATTTCTAGAAGAAATCTTAGATAAAGCACCTTACTTAAAGAAAGAATATTTTCTAAAAGAAAATAAATGAATATAGCAGAAAAAGGAAATAATACCTTTATACAAGTATTCCAACAATTCTTTAAAAAATATCCAGATCCATTAAATTACGATCAAAAAGAAAAATTACAAGAATACGTAAAACATCACGAATATAGATTAACCAGAATAGGAAAATTTGAGTACATTACTGAAACAACAGAACATAGATTTGTAGTAACAAAAAACGGAAAACACGTAACACTGAGACAACCAGCAACAATAAGATCTCAAAAAAGAACTGTAATAACAGAAGAAGATACAGCAATATATTTATTATACGTACTGATCTTACAAGACACACCAAGAATTATTACAGCATTACAGTTAGCTAACAGAACATCTAGAAATCTAGAAAATTGGCTAAAATTTACAAGGTGTAACTACCATATACCATTACCACAATAAAAAATGGCACAACCTGGACCAGAGCCCGGATGGCCAAAACTAACAGCATTCAGAGAACACATAGGAGAATTCGACGGAGACGTCAAATTATACAGACCATGGAGAAATCAATTAGAAAATGCATTTACAATATTCGGAATAAAAGATATTATGATATTTGGAAGATTCTCAGGAAATCCAAAAGTAGGATATACCCAAGTAGATGAAACAGTAACTACCACTGGACTAGCAGCAGCACCACATACAAGATGGTCAACAGAATTTATAATGCAAGTACTAGCAATCGTAAGAACAAAATTAAAAGGAACAGCATTAGAAATATTCGATGCAGAAATTGGAAATATAAACTGCTATTGGAGAAGTGATATTAACAACGACCAAGCTTTAGTAGCAGCACTGAAAGATGTCAACAATTATCCAATCGATTCAAATCATGCATATGCAGGAGCATTTGATCAAACAGCAACTGATGCAGCAGCAAGATGTACACCTGCTATACACGCTGGAACTGAACAAAAAGAATTCAGAGAAGTATTCGATAATGCATTCCTAGTCGATTCAATACAACAAACAAGTCAAAAAGACTTATAGAATTTCGACTTTAACAAAAATCTTGATTATAACAATGATAATGGAATGAGAAACCAAATCAACAAATATAAAAAATTACTACAAATATCAAACTGGCAATGGGCAAATAACTTCTACGGAGGAGAATATATGTTCTTATTATCAAAAATGCCACCAAAAATAATGCAACACATTGCATCAATGGAACCAAAACCAAGAAATAGAACCGAATTCTTTAAAGCAGCAGATGCTCAATTCTTATCAGAAAGACTAACCAAATCGATAACAGGAAACCTAAAAATATCTCATTATAAAGATCCAAAAAGATCTATTAAATTTAACAACGTGCAAACTTCAAATGAAACTACATTTAAATGCTACTTATGCAACCAACCTGGTCATTACAAAAGAAACTGTCCGAAACTCAAAGGACATAATAACTTCAACAGAATTAAAACAGAAAGAGGAAGAAATGGTCAAATTGTATTCAAAGTACAATACTGCAAATGGTGTGGAAGAGAAAGACCTTATCATACCAAAAATTGTAAAGAAAGTAACAGAAACAGTTACGGAGGCAAATTTGCAAGAGGACCAACTCCAATGATCCACAATACAAAAGAAAGTTATAACAAATTCTCAAAAGGAAACAACAATTATAGAAGAAATAACAACTCACGAGGAAATTTCAGAAGAAACAATTCTAAAGGAAACTTCAGGAGAAATAACAACAACCAAAGAAGAAGATTCAACAATGTCAAAGAAGACAAAAGAGAAGAAAAACCTGAAAGAAAAGAAAAAAGCAATTATCGAAACAACAAAAACAACACCAAAGGAAAACGAGTCAATAACATCAGAAATGACGATGACTACGAAAGCTATGAAAGTGAAGAAGACACCAGAGTAAACTCTGTAAACATCAAACAAAATATGAATAAAATTCATAAAAATTATTTCTAAAAGGGAACCTGCAAGGTACTCAGGAACCAAATCCCAAAACAAAAGGCTGTAGAAATAATCTAAGTACCAAAGAGTATTACCATACTATCAAAACTGTTACCAAAAGTAACAAAATATCATTAAATGAAATTAAATGTATTAATAACAAAATTATTAATAAAGAAAATATTAAAAACCAATATGAAAAATACTCTGCCAAAGAAATGTTATCAAATGAAATGTACCAAAAAGCACAATTAGACTCGGACTATAAATATCTTCTCAAAACATATCATTTTCCAAGCAAACCACAATGGTTAATACCAAATGAAAAAGGCAAAAAAGCATATGAATTTATAGGACTAATGAATGGAAAACCTATTAAAATACTTCTTGACGAAGGAGCAAACTCAAGCGTAATGACATACAATGTTGCAAAAGAATGGAACCTCTTACATCTAATACCAAAAGAAGCAGAATTCTCTGCAATAACACCAGGAGGAATTAGCATAGCAAATTACGGGAAAATACCTGTAACATTTCAACTAGAAAACTATCTAATGACTATTAAAGTAGCAATAATAGAAGGAGAACAATCCTACATATTAATGTCAGAAGTAGACCAAGCACGATATGATATAACTAAAGATAGAAAAAGTCAAATAGTACTCATAAAAGGCAAACCAATATCATACCAAGACATCACACCAAAACAATATTCGAACCTATCACACCGGTTATACGACAGGAACCCGGATCGCACCTTGAACCTCAAATTAAAAAATATCGGGACAGAGGATGAGTCTCATATGTCAGCACAAAATTATAAAAATATCATCCAACAAAAGGTTGTGAAAGACCAAAATGCATTAAAATCACGTGCAGCTAGTTACCTTGCTCGAAAAACTAGTGACTTAGTCGAAAGCGAAAAAAACCTGCCGTTGGCGCCCAACGTGGTAATCGAAAAAGATTACCCCGAACCCAAACCAAATAAACAATTTGATGATCAAATGGTAATTAAAAAAGTTACCCCCACACGAATCCAAACAAATCAAACAGAATGTCTTAACAAAAGTAATGAGATACAGCCTGTAACACTAACAAATCAACGAATCAATAAAATAAGAATTAGAAACACTCCCCCACATAAAAAGAAAGTACAGTTCACGATTGCAAAAACAAAAGAAAAAACAATGAATGCAAATAAATGGGTAGAAATCAAATATTCACCAAAATGGAATTCACATTTTGTGCAAAACCTATTACCACGAGCTTATGATAAACAATTGAAAAGACTAAAAGAAATAGTCAAAGAAAATGAAAAAAGAAATAAACTAGTAGGAGTAACCATTGGAGAAGTAGCAAAAGAAGAATCTTCTCAATGGAATGAAATTGTACGAACTGCAATAATCACACAGTCTAATATAGTACAAATATTTCTCAAATATGAAAATAATTCAGTAAAAGAAGGGAAACCAGATCAGATAGAAGACATGAATATTATAGAAGGTAACAAAGAAATAGGACTAAAAATGGTATTACATTTTAACATGGGATTATTCGTAAATGATCCATTATACAAACATGATAATGGAGAAAAGAAAGTCAATTGGAAAATAACCAGAATATTACAAGAATTAAAACGCGCTGAAAAAATGAATATAAAATGGGCAGTATTACATTTAGGAACAAAACTCGATCGAGAAAGGAAGGATGTAATAGAAAACATCAACTACATACTAAAAAAGATACAGGAAAAAGGCCTGGACATAGGCATATTATTAGAAAATAGTGCAAGTACAAATTGCTTTGGATCATCATTGGCTGACCTCATGGATATCTTGAATAGTATAGACCAAGAGTTACGGTATAGAAACAAGAATAAAACAAGGAAAAGAATAGCAATCTGCTGGGATACCCAACATTATTGGGCAGCAGGACAAGGAAAAAGTGTACACGAATACCAGAATACATTAGATATGTATGGACATGAAATAATGCTAGCACATATAAACAACAATCCCCAAGAAGCAATATTTGGAAGAGGAATGGATAAACATGCGCATATACTAGATCCAACAGCTACTTTAACGCAAGACGTATTTAAAGCTATAATGCAGCATAAAGAGGTCTGTGCTGTAGTACTTGAAACACCAAATATAGAATTATCTGATCAAATTGCACAAATACATGAAGTAATAAAACTAAGGGAATACGCAGACGATCTCCTAAAGGGAGATAAATGTTCAAAAGAATGGTCTAAGGAAAAAGACAAAGAACAATCTAAAGACTTGCAAAAGCAAGGAGAAGAATATATACCTGAAATACCTATGGGATACAAATTTGAAGATGAAGACATTGTCGAACTTGCAGAACAATTACAAAAAACAACCTTTAAAGCAGAAAATGAAAGACCTGCTAATCAAGGAAAGAAAAAATTAAAGGAAATCAATAAAGAAAACGTATTTAAACAAATGGATGAAACACTTAATCAAATATCACCAATGAAAAAAGGAAGTAAAAAAGGTAAAGAATCTGAAAAACTAGAAGAAACTAAACCCAATAAACAACTAATGGGACAAACAGTAAGATCGAAATTAAAAAGATTAGCTATAGCCATATCCTCAGGAAACATTGTAAAAGATGAGAAAATTGATGGAACATTCAGAAAGCTTAAAGAAAGGCTTGAAATGCTCAACAACAAATATGGATATATAGATGGGTTAACTGAGGAACAAATTGAAGAAAAACTAAAGAAATTTGCAGATGTAAAACCTATAGGAAATGATGCAGAACTTGCAGAAAATAGACGAGAATATATATATAAATATCTATTAGAAATGGATAAAGCAAATAATTCAACATTTTATGCAAATCGAAAAGAATTAGAAGAATTGCATGAAGCATATACAACAGATATTGAAGGAACACTAGGAATTCAAGCAATAGAATTCAAAAGTAGGGAAGAAATAGAACAAAGAGAAATAATGGCAAAACTTGCTGAAGCAGAAACATACTGTGAAAATGATAAAACAAAACAAAAAATACATAATAAAAGGGTAGAATTTTATGATATACTTTGTGCAGATACCATGTATGATGCCAAAGATATTGATAAAATGCTTCAACAACAGACATCCAATTAGAGATAAAAAGTAAAACCAATACGATTAGAACCAGATGTAACTGGAAGAGTTACATACCAACCACACGATAAATATAACATACCAAGAGATCCTCGGTTTAAAAAAGAAAATGAGGCAGTAGGAATACCCATATCACCAACAGATAATGATGACATTTATGATGATGAAAGACTATCACAAATGTTTAAACGGAATAATCAAATACCAAAAACCAAATTACCTCAAAAGAACCCAATAATCAAAGCATTAGGGAATGCTTATGAAACAGGGAAAAGCTTAATACCATGGGGAAGAAGATCCTAAGTACAAAGCTCAAGACCAACAACACCATCACGTCTTAATCCAGACTGGAAACAGAAAAATGAAAGAATACATACTCCAATACCAATAAATTATGATGAAAGCTCAAACTATTACAACAGAAACATAGTAGATCATCTAAACCAAAAATACCAAAATCATTCAGGCGGGAAATTCTAGATGAAATCGAAGATTTTAGTAATAATAAACATAGAAGAACTCAAAACTATGATTACACTACACCAAGTACATCAAGCATTAAACTACAAGCTCAAAAAGGAGCCAAGAAGAAGAAAAAGACGCTATCAATCAAGTTGACAGACAAATAGAAGTAGAGCAAGGAGGATTTGGAGAAAATAGTAATAATCCAACAACTCCCACAACCAAAATGGAAGATAACCAACTATATCGAAAAATACTAGTAACAGATACCTGGGGAGGAAAAACAAGGACAACATATACTTGGGTACCAGATAGATTACCATCATTTAACGAAATATATGGAAATGATGATCATTATTCCATAAACGAATCAATAAATGAAGAAGAACTTGATGAAGCAATAGAACAAGCTAATAAAGAAAATCTAGAAAATCAAGAAAGATATGGATACACTGAAGATGAATATCAAACAGAAAATAAACAAGACGATGTTAAATCAGAAAGTACTTTACATATTCAACTCAATCACTTACATAAACTACAAAAGAAAGAATAATACCAACTATTATTCAAGAAAATAAAAAAGGAAAAATATATAGTAATGAAAAGATTACTATACCCGCATATACTATGCAAAGTGTACAGATACAACCATGTAATCAAACAAAAGTAATAGTAGGAACCCCACTACGAATAGCTGAAAAAGGAATAGCAATCCAACCGGGATTACCAAATAGGGAAAGAATCATCATAATGAATGTCTCTGCACGAGATTTAAAAATAAGTAAAAATGAACATATTGGGAATCTAGAACCATATGAGGATACATCAGAATACCTCACACTAAATGAAATAACAGAAACCGAAAAAGAATGTATTAAAATACTTAAAGAAAGATGTGGAACAGAAGTATGGAAAATACTTGGAGATTTATTAATAGAACATGTAAATGAGTTTAGAGAAAAACAAGAACAAGGAACTCATGTAAATAGAAATATCATAGCTGATATTGTATTAGAAACAAATAAACCAGATTCAGATATACCTCTTAATGACAAAAATCAAGGAGTAAGAAAATATACTCCAGAAGAGGAAAAAACTATTAAAGAACTAATGGAAGATTTAGTCAAAAATGACGTAATATATCCAGGAAATAGTGAATGGGCAAGTAATGTACAAATAATAACTAAAAAAGATGGAAGAAAAGCTATAGTAATAGACTATAGAAGGCTTAATAAACATTTACTAAAGTTTAAGCAACCATTACCTAATGTACAACAATTCCTACAAGACATATCTCGACATAAATATTATACAACAATGGATTTAAAATCAGCTTATTGGCAGCTGAATATACACCCTAAGTCGCAGAAATATACTGCAAGTAGATTTGGAAGATTTGGAATCTTCCTATGGAAAAGGTTACCCTTTGGGATAACCACAGCACCAGCATACCTGATAGGAGAAATGAATAAACTATTAGGAGAAAAAGATTGGATAAAAATATACATGGATGACTTAACAGTCGTAGCAAATTCGCCTGAACAAATGAAAAACCGTCTAAAGTGGACTTTAGCAAAGCTCAAAATTGGGGGCTTGAAGCTAAAACCAAGTAAATGCGAATTTTTGGTCAAAGAAACGACTATACTAAATTTCAAAGTATCATATGGGAAAATCTACAAAAACGCAATGAAATCCGCATTAATAGATCAAAAAGTTGAACCAACCAACAAAAAGGAAGTACAAGCATTTATGGGATTTATGAATTACTTTAGACCATATATCCTAAATTTTGCAGATATAGCAGCACCGTTATATGAATTAACGGGTAACAAAGATTTTAAGTGAACTAAAGAATGTCAAAAAGCATTCGATACACTAAAAATAGAGGTAAAATGAAACATATATTTATCATTCCCAGATCCTAACAAACCATTCTTTATGGAATGTGACGCTTCACAATACGGAATTGGAGCAATACTTTATCAAGAAAATGAAGATCAAGAACATTACAAGGTAAAAGATATGTTATCTCGTAAAAAACTCTAAAGGGGGAACTGCAAAAAGACTATTCAAACCACCTAAAGCAACAAGACGAATTATAGAAATTGGCTCACATGGATTAAACTTAAGTCAACAAAATTTGCCTGCAATATAAAGAGAAATGTATGCAATCTTTACATTTCTAGAATAATGGAGACATTATATTGGAAATCAGAAAATATATATTTATACGGATGCAACAGGCATCTCAGCAAACAAGAAAAGTAAGAGTACAAGTAGAATCATTGAAAATTGGATTTATAGAATGTTAGAATTTGATTTCGAAATCCACAGAATTGAAGGAGCTGAAAACAAAGCAGCTGATTTATTATCAAGAATAGCAAATAAACATATAGATATTGGTGATAAGAATAAAACAACAGACGAAATAATACAAGAAGTAATGAAAGAAGAAAAGGAAATTGTAATAATTAATCACTATTATAATAGTCATCATAATCATCGTTATCGTCACCACGGGTAAAACCTGCCCAACAATTACAAACATAACGATTACAAAATCAACAATTATATTTCTTTAAATAAGAGTAATCCAAATGATAAATACCATCATTGGAAATAGTAGAAACTTCTGAAAAAGAAAATAGGGATTAACAAAAATTATACATTTATTCAACATGCATGCCCAACGTAAGTAGCTATCTAACTACTCACGCTCGGCATACATGATAAACCAATGAAACCCTATCTTGAGTAGAATCCTTAGGAACCAAAGAAGCCTTTTTAATATAAAAAGAAAAGCAAACACTTTGACCATCGAAATATTCACAAGAAATCTCATCAGATTCAGTAACCATTGAGGTATCAGAATTATCAGATAAATAACCTTTAAGAAAATTAAGAATCTCTATCTCAATAGGACTAAGATTTAGAAAAGGGAAAGAATCCCATTCCTGATAACCAGGTTCCTCAGAAAAATCAGAAGAATTATCATTATCACCAGAAGTTTCAAGAGAAATAACTTCTTGTTCAAGAAAAGTCTTGAAAGAAAAATCCTCATGATCAGAATCAAACCCAAAAGCCTAAATAACGGATTTAAAATCCAAATCATTCAAGAAATTATCACCAAAAATAATCCAGGAAAAAGAATCAGATTGAATGTCAAAACCATTCTCAATACAGATAAGACGAACCATGTTATTCAAAATAAGAGAATAAATGGAATCAGTCCTGTACCAAGAAACAATATAACGAGCCAAAGAAAGTGATATAAAAACTTTCAAAGAATCAAGATGAACAATAAAATGTTGCTGGGAAAGTAAAAAGGAAAAATCAACAAAATCAGAATTAGAAACTTCAGAACATTCTGACCGAACTTCTGAATAATCATTATTAAGGGATTCAAGATAATCACCCGAAATATTATTATTAAATGACATATTAAAAAAGGAAAATGGTAAAGTAGAATG
>QKWP01003647.1:0-12018 GCA_003550325.1 Gigaspora rosea | reverse complement strand
CTATTAATGAATTTCAAACTTCAGGATATATTGCATGTGCATTTCCAACTCTTTATCCAACAGGAAATGCTGATCTTCGTTCAGAACGTATCAAAAATGTCAAACCAGCTGAATACTTTAGGCATTTATTGCAATATAAAGATGAAAGATTTGCTCAGCATACTCGTTGGCGGTATTTTGCACTTAATTCACAGATGAGATGGCGAGCATTACAAGAAGGAAGAGTATATGTTAAACAGAATTTTAATGATAATCAGCTTACAGTTGCAGATATACAGAAAATTATTGCAGATGGTAACACAAATATGGCTGATTGAATTATGAGATTTGGTTTAGGAATACGTGAATCAAGACAGTTTTGGAATGCAAGACGTTGTGAGTTATCGGACATGATTAAACTTTAGGTTCACAAGGTTTAATATTTTTTACATTTAGTGCTGCTGATTTATACTAGCCAGAACTTCATGCACTTATGCCATCTAATGAAAATTGTCATCAAAACATCATTGACAATCCCCATCTTGCTACTTGGTTCTTTAATAAACGGTTTGAGATTTTTTTTTAATACTGTACTAATAAAAAAATGGAATTTAGAAGATTGGTGGTATAGATTCGAATGGCAACATCGTGGTAGTGTTCACATACATGGAATTGGAAAAATAAAAAATGCTTCTAAAATTGAATGGGAACAACTAAAAGAAGATGAAAATTCATTAAGAGAGATAACAAAATATATTGACTCTCTGGTTACTACTATTAACCCAGGACCTGATGCCCCTATTCCTAACTATCATCCATGCCAAAAACGTCATGAGGAACTACATGATGATATACAAGATTATATCGAATTAGTTAACAAGTTGCAACGACATACACGATGCAGTTCCTCATATTGTCTTCATACCAAACATGGAAAACAATCCTGCAGATTTGGATTTGCTAAGGAAGAAAGTAATCATACTTTTTTGCGTGATGATAGTCACAGTCATCCAGAGCTTATAACAGCAAGAAACGACCCATATATTAATCCTCATAGTAGAATCCAACTACAAGGATGGAGAGCAAATGTTGATCTTAAACCTATTCTTAGTATTCATGCAGCTCTACAATATATTTCCAAATATGCAAGTAAATCAGAACCACGATCAGAGGGCTTTTCACATATATTAAATCAAATACTTAATAATAGCAACCCTACTGATAGATTACTTGCTCCAGTTCAGAAATTATTGCTTCATAGTGTTGCTGAACGTGATATATCTGCTCAAGAAACTTGTCATCTACTTCTTAGAATTCCTCTTTATCATTCAAGCCGGTCTTTTTTCTCATTAAATCTCAATAATGAAACACTTCGTTGGCTTCGTGGTACAGGTGTTAATGAAGATGGAACTTCTAGACAAATTGAAAATATTGGATTAACAACTCGTTCTACTTTAAAAATATACTGGGAAAGACCTTCTATGTTTGAAAATTTTTCATTATATAAATTATATCTTATATATAAGTTTACCAATGACAAATGGAGAATATGTAAAACAGAAAACATTATACGAGTTTGGCCACGACCATCACCATTGCAAAATGGACCAGAATGGGAGGAGTTCTGTCGTGTAAAAGTTCTTCTTCATGTTGCTCATCGAGATATTAAGATTTAACTCAAGATAATACAATTTCATGGTCAGTTTTATATAATCACTATTCTGAAGAAATTAATTCTGATCCAATGGACTTACTTGGGCCCCCTATAGATAATAATGAAACGAGTGAAATAACAGATGATGAAAGTCAAGAGGAAGAATCTGAAGATGATGAAGGAGAAGAATGCCGATTTGACTGGATGCTTTTAGCAGAAATGGGCTCTAACTCAGTAATTGATTGTTCTTCTGATCTTGGATCTCGTGATATTGATTGAACGTATGATTGGATTAGTGAAGTTAGACAAAATTATTCTAATACTGACCTCAGAGAAGTAGACTCATTTTTGCAAAGAGTATCTAATCGTAATGAATCGAATAATGAAATAGAGAAAAATGAAATATCTAATACTAATATTATAGATTATCTTATTCTAAATGATAAACAAAAAGCAATTTTTAAACGAATAGAATCACATTACCAGAGCATTCTTACAGGTTGTCAAATTAAACCACTCAACATTATTATTATGGGAACTGCTAGTACAGGAAAATCATTGCTAATTAAAGCAATCAGGTGTCGACTTCTCGAATTAACAGAAACTAGATCCAATTCACCTATATTATTACTTGCTCCAACAGGAGTTGCAGCTTTTAATATTAATGGAGAAACAATTCATTCAGCTTTTTCTATTCCAATACCTATTGGTAATAATCTTGACATAACTGGTGAGCGATTAAACCGTTTACAAAATAGATTACAAAATATACAATATTTTATAATTGATGAGAAAAGTATGATCAGACAGTCGAATGCTTGCTTTGGTTGATTTACGATTACGTCAAGCTTTTCCTGAACAAAAGAACCAATCTTTTGGTGGAAAATCAATTATCTTGTTTGGTGATTTTGGGCAGCTTCCTCCTGTGCTTGATCATTCTATATATACTACAAATATTTTAAAAGATTTACTATCCAATGATAGTATTGTAGCATACAATCAATTTCAGGAAGTGTATAAACTTGACATAGTTGAACGTCAATCTGGAGATTCTGATGAACAAAAAGAGTTTCGAAATCTTCTCTTGCGATTGCGTAATAGTGAATCTACTTTTACAGACTGGAGAACACTTAGCACACGTTTTGATAATAAAATAAATAAAACAGAATATAATAGATTTTCAGATGCTACATGTATTATGACAAAGTGGACTGATGTTAATAGAATAAATATTGATAAATTAAGATCATTAAATGTTCCTGTTGCAAAAATCCTTGCAATACATAATAGAGGAGGTAAAGAAGCTAAAAATGCAGATTCTGATATAGCAGGTGGTCTTGAGGCAGAATTATTATTAAGCAAAGGTGCACGTATTATGCTAATAGCAAACCTGTGGACAGAAGCTGGATTAGTTAATGGTTCAATGGGAATTATTCAAGATATTTTGTTTGAAGAAGAGCAAAGTCCACCTTCACTTCCAATAGCAGTTTTTATCAAATTTGATAATTATGCAGGACCTACTATAAGTACAGTAAATGGCATAAATGTTGTTCCAATTGTACCAATCCAACGCAAATGGGAAGGCAAATCAGGGGCAACATGTTCACGTTTGCAGATTCCTATCCGTCTTGCATGGGCTATTACAGTGCACAAAAGCCAAGGGCTAACACTACCAAAAGCTAAAATAGATATTGGCAGCAAAGAATTTGCTGCTGGGCTTTCTTTTGTAGCAATATCTCGAGTTCGTTCATTTAATGATATTATTTTTATACCATTTAATTTTGAAAGACTTCAATGGATTTTAAGATGTAAAAGAATGCAAGAAAGAAAAACTGAAGAAATGCGGCTAGTTTCTTTAATACCTAAAACTTAAAAATATTAATTATAAATTATATAATAATGCAATTTTAATTATTAATAAAAAATCCTTAGCCATTTATCTGCTTTGTCTTATATATCATTTTTATTTTCATTGCTAAATATATTAAAGATAATTATTAATATAAAAATTATATAACTTATTATTTAAAAAATAAATTTTCTAATATATAATACAATATCTTTTATAGTACTTTTTTTTTACTAATAAATTATTAAATTCATAAATAGTATTTAAAACTATTTAATTTTACAAATAAGGTTCTTAAATAAAATTATATAGATACTATATATAGTACAATATAGTATTTAAAATTTAATATTTTGGCTCCGGCCATACAATGCTACGCATTAGCCTAGTCGTTATTATGAATACATCTAAGAATGTAAAATTCAGGATCTGTATATGTATAATAAAGTATATACATGTAACACAAGTTCTGATTATTGTAGGGTTCTTGATTGTCCAACCCTTAAATTAAAGTCTTGGTTTGAACAATTCTGGAAATGTTTAGAACACTCTAACCATGGTATCGTATGCCATGACCATGACCAGGGTACTACACGTATTTATGTTACACGGATATAAAATAATAAATTTCTTTTTACGGCCCGTACCTTTTTAACGAAAGAATATTTTATGCTTTCAAATAGTGCAAAGAAAACTAATATTCAATGAGAATTATTTTGTTAATGCATTTCCTGAAAGAATATAATTGATTTTGTGCAAGTTGAAAAAATTGTCATATGGTCAAAACTTTACGTCGTTCTTGTCTTGTATAAAGATTCATAAGTGGTATCAGGTTTTTCCCACAGCTTTTCTTAAAAAACTGTTCTACAATAAGTAAATTATTTACTTTGTTGAGTTCGCATTAATGTTATTAAAAAAAAAAAAAATAATAAAAAAAAAAAATGCAAAAATTATAATATGTTACAAACCTTTTTATTTACATTAAGTTTTATAGAAAAAAAAACTGAAATTCCAAATGCAAAACTTGAGTTCATTATTTTGAATGTTTTTTTGTATCAGCCAAACAAAAAAGCCCCTAAAAAAAATATATATTATATAATCGGTTTAGTGTTAAAAATTTTTGCCGAAACTTTGATACATATTAGAATAAGAACAAGAAAAAAGAGTTTATTAAGGCGCAACAAACACATTAGCTTAGCTAAATTTATCCCATCTTTCACTGGGGTGTGTGATATAATATGTAAATCAAAACTATGTGTGGTCACTTATTAGTTTGAATTTTTTTAGGTAATCATTTATATTATCACTTTTTTAGATGCGTAGATTGCACTTTTCTTTTTATTCAAAATTTTTTAATATCAATTAGTTCATTGTTACTATGCTTAAAAAATTACGATCCTTTTTTTTCTGGATCTTTTTTACGTGCAATCGTTACTTCATTCATTCAAAATAAATAATTAAGTAATCAATATAAAAATTGCGCAACTGATGCTGATGCTGAAATTTGGGGTCTCGATTTGGAAAATATCAAATCTACCCAAATCCTACCCTAACCCTATAAGACAAAACCGAAAAAAACACCCTAAAATAATTTTAAAATTTCATATCAAAATAGATCAAAATTTCAGCATCAGCTGTGACAAAAATTAATTTGGCTTCGTAACTTTGTTCTTTGAAATTTAACCTTGATTTATGCAAAATTTGAGTTCAGAATAACCAGTTTTAAGGGCTGTACATATAATTAAATATTTCATAATCTTCCGAGATTTGTATGCGTTAAAATGATATCGCTTGTCTTTGTTGCACGAAAATAACTTCTTATATTATACCATATATGGGTCGTCTAAAGCGGAGCAGAATCACGGGATATTTGTCCAATCAAATTATAGAATGTTGATTATCTTTGGTGAAACAAAACAAGAAAAGCGAAAATCTTGAAAAATACAAAAAAAAACGGCAGGCAGTCTAACCCTACCTTGGGTGGTTAATTAAAAATGTCGGGAAGGCAATTTTGCTCATATATAACTACCTAACCTACCTAATTTTAATCTAAGATGACCTTAACCCTAAATTTAATTCAATAAAATATATATTATAAGAATCTGCTCAGTCCTGGGATCTTTGCTAGGAAAATAACCCTTCGACATTTTCCGATCGGTAATTTCGAACAAATTTAGAACAACATACCAGCTCTTATATAAATGTAAATTATTGATTCTAAAGTTTATTTGATGAACCATTGAATCAATAAAGGCAAAAGATAAAGTCAAAAGATGATTTACATGCAAATAACAATCGGTATGTCAGAATTAGCCCGATCGGAAAATGTTGAAGGGTGATTTTCCTAGTAAAGGATCCATATAGTTTGGATTTATATAGTATATTGCACACCCCAATCTTTCACGTGTAATATTTAGCTTAATATAAAGATTTCATGATTCACGTGACATTAATCGTTACATGGACATTATTCTCTGGGATGAACTAAAAAAAGTGACGTGTTGCTGAGATTAAACTTTGTTTAGATTGTAAAAGTGATGACGTTTAAGGAATAAAAGTACAATTTATTGGGAATAACAACAAATCATGTATACAAAAAAAGAATTAATGAATATGTTGTAAATGGGAACGGAATTAAGTGGATTTGGAATTGACTAGTTAAATTAGGGTTAGAGTATGGGTATACATATGATAAAGCCAACCCTAAAAATAATGGTTTTATAAAATTCCGAATCCACTTAAATTCCGTTTCCACTTACAACATATGTATGGCCAACTATCCAAAGTTGTTCATTTACAGTATAATTTTTTTTTTTATTAATATACAAAAGAAGTGAAATTGGTTTTTTTTAGGGTATCTGGTATTCTAGGATTTGCAATATAAATCCTATGTTGTAAATCTGTTGTTTACTTGCATAAATTCTAAGAATGTATTTCCTATAAATGCGTTTGAATGTATTCTATCTTGGATATTTTAGGTTTATACATCTGGGATGTTACACAATGCCGCAATTTAATTGGTCAATAACAAGTGTGAGCTTTCGATTATTGAAGCAAAGTAATATAAGCATATCTTTTGATACATTTAATTTTTTTTTTTTAGGTATATAAATAAGAGAAATTCTATTTTAATCCGATATATAATTTTCATTATATGTGTATTATATAATATAAACTACTATAACAAACTAAAATTTCTGTAGATTGGTTAGTGGTTAAGGTAGATGAATTTTAACAATATATGAATTTATATTGTATAATTAAAAAATAGTGAAAATAGATTTTCCCTATAAATAAAACTATATAATGAATATTTGTTTGGTATGATAAAGTTTAACCAGTCATTTTTTTATACGGAATTAATAGGTTCGGTATAACCAAGCTATGGGGCTGTGCAAAACCTATCAGTTATTGAATTAGCAATTACCCATCAGGCGTAATCCATATATAGAAATCAGGCTGAAAATGCTGTGACGACCCTTTGGTATGGAATAAAAAATCTATAGTACATTAAAATTTAACTACACATCAAGCTTCTTTTCTTTGAAATATGTGAATTCGATATCATAAAAAAGTTTCCAATATTCGTGTGATTAACACTGTTTTTTTTTTTTTTTTATGTAGACTTTTAATGTATTTAATCAGTATAATTATTTTTACAATTTTACATTAAACTTTATAATAAATAAGTCATCAGGTGACTACATATTTATATCGCATATAAAAGCAAAAATTAAACCTACTAATATAATCCTTCACAACTTGAATTAATTGACGAAAACATATACTGTATGAAAAAAAAGTGCATTTCTCTTATAAGCATACTAAATAAAAAATATATAATATACAGTATATTTTTAAAAACTTTCTTTTAAGCTTCAAAAAAAAGCAACTTTACATAAATATATTTCATCATGTTACCACGGACTAAAGTAACAACCGCCTGCCAGAATTGTCAAACTAAAAAGATTAAATGTTCGGGTCCGCCCGAATGCACCAAGTGTCAAGAAAAAAACCTAGCCTGTAATTTTATTACTGAACGAAAGAAACGTGGCCCTGCACCAAAAACTAAACGGGATGTTATTGAATCTTTAGCAACTCGGCGGGCGAAGATTGGTTATCGTCCTTCTTCGTTTAGCCAAAAGAGTTACGCGAATATGGATAATATAATAGAATTTAATTTGATGGAACATCTTTGCATCAATCACATATCTGAATTAGAGAATAGACGTACGTCTCATGTTTATTATAACGAGTTTTTTCATAATCAAAATGAAGTTCAAAGCACCAATAATGACGCAATACAATTACGTAAGAATACCAAAAAAGAGACCAATAGAGCATTTGAAGAAAACTAGTACTCATTTTTTCCTATTTGGGATTTTGCTAGGAAAATGACCCTCCGAGACTACGTACATTTGCAAGTCCTTTAATGATCTAATTTAAATAATCTTTTTTTTTTTTATTTTGTGGAGGCTAGTGAGCTCTGCTAAAGAGAAAAAAAAAAGGTTATTTAAATTGGATCATTGGAGGGTTAGCAAATTAAATTTTATTCATAAAATTTACATAGTCCCAAAGGGTCGTTTTCCTAGCAAGGATCTTATTTTATGCGATTTTACCAATTTACTCTATATTATCACTAATCGGAGTACCAAATTGGGTTATCTGAGTAAAAGGGTAAATGTAAATTAGTAAAATCCATTTATATAATTTATATACTAGTTAACTTATATGTATCTAAGCATCTCTTTATTATTATATTTTTTTTTGAATCTAATCTCATTTTTCTTACAGAAATTGAAAGTCACACGTGTAACGAAATTGAAGAAAATATGAATGGTGAATTTCTTACCCCAAGAACAACTTCTTTTTCATCTTTAAATTCTAGGCCACATCATAATCCTTTGAACCTTTTATCAGGAAATCTAACATCATTCAACATTTTTTGTGGATCTAACAACAAAAAAGAATCCAAGGAGGCATAAATATTGATTATATTCTTAACAACCGGCGCTGTACACGTGAACGCAAACTATCTAACGCATTCGCTGCGCCACAAATATTTAACAATCATAAATATGATTATGTAGTATGGTTCTTATGAATAAACTTATCCTTCCCAGTGCAACTTTTCATTCTTTAATCTTGACCTTTTACATATTGAAAAAATCATATGTAAACTTCTTTCACTTTGAATTATTTATTGATTTCATTTTAAGCTTATTATCAAAATTATCACATACTGTACTATACTAGAAAACTTTCAAATACGTTATAGTATTTTTGGCTTTGATTATCTTGACAAGTAATATGAAATAAGATGAAGGCAATATATAAATTACGAATTTATTTTATTTATACATCTTTAAACCTTTTTCTTTATCCAAAAATCTAAGATGCTTCATATATATGAAATTTCATGGGATTTTTAGTATGTTGAAGACGATCGGATTAAGGATTTTAAAAAATTTTGTACAAGAAATAAACATTTATGCCAATGAAATTTCCCACTAAGATATTAAAATTTCATAAAATGCACTAATTTTCTTTTTTTTTTTGCCTGAAAATGTCATCAGAAATCTATTGGATAAAGTGTAATCAATTCAACATTATGAATAAATCTTTACAGGATACGATCATGTATGAACATCAAAGATGTTACTAGCAAACTTTAGAAAATTTCCAATATTGGAAATTTTCTACGCCGTGTAATTAGCCGTGTAATTGGCCAGAACCCCGAATAAAAATAATATATGCAGAGGTTATATTGGCTTTAATATAACCTTTTTATAAATTTTATCAACTTTTTATTAAAGCCAATTAACCTTATTTTATATATAAGTTTTACTATTTAAATAATTTTATCCGATTAACGAATATAACAAATTTTTTTTTTGTCTTTTTTATCGAATAATAATAATAATAACAATAATAATAACAATAATAACAATAATAATAATAATGATAAAATAATAAAATCTCACTTTTTTTAATTTTATTTGTTATCCAAATTTTAAATTTTTTTTTTAAAAAAATTGTCTGAGAAGGATTGCCTACGCGGTAAATCCAAAACAATCAACCAGTACATTGGTGCCATTATTTGTCCAGAAATATCCGAACGTACCAAGATCGGAGCAAAAATGTGATAACCCCGTACAAACAAATAAAGCCGCGAGAAGAAAATCAATTCATGCAAGATTTTTTCATCCTTCTCCGTTCATTATAAGCCACGTTTGTGTAATGAACTAGTCATTTATGGAAAGAGCCTATCGAGAGAACGACCCCTGATTAGAGCGTCCTTACATGTTATGAATATAGGACGAGAATTAATGAAAATCAGACTATTAAGGGAGGAAGATTATTAAGATAGGTTATTAAAGGAAGGAGATAATTAAGAGAGAGAGATTTATTTGACACGTTTTCGTGTGGTTTATAAGTAACAAAAATTGGACAAAAGGATTAATATAAATGCGAAATTGAACGGTGATGAAGAAAAGAAAAATTCTTGCTAGCACAGTATGCAGGTATACTTGCTGGCAAAACACGGACAAATCCCAAATTCAAAAAAAAAAACAATTGCTATTTGTAAAAGATTAAATCAAAAAAAAATAGTCTTAAAATTTTGCAAATATATTATCTACAACAATAAGAATATCTACTATTTGTTTAAACAAAGATTATTAAATAAAGTTTTTGAGAAATTAATTTGTGATGTATTTGGGATTTGGGCACGGACAAATCCCAAACTATAGTAATTTGGGATTTGGGCACGGACAAATCCCAAACTATAGTAATTTGGGATTTTGCCAACATGTATATATGCAGGTTTTTTAATCCATATGGGTCAATCCGTAACGTTATGCAATATTTCTTAAATTTGAAATATCGATGTTCAATCAATTTTAATAATTAAGGTAAAAAATAGAATTTTTGAACCTTTGAACAAGAATTGTAATAAATTGTTATATGGTATTGTGTGACAAGACTTGTTCTAAGGGCAGAGTATCTACTCAAGAATATGGTCCAATGAATTATCAAAGTTTGATCAAAAGTGCCCGAATACTCATAACGTTACGGATTGACCCATATGGGAATAGTACAGTAAATACTTATTGATAAAACATTGATTTATTGTACAATCATAATTTATGTCAAACAATAATGTTACAAATACTACGATAACGCGAATGTGTTTTTTGGGGGCGGGATTGACGATAAGAAGCAGGAAAGAAAAGCACAAGAATAAGTAAGTATTCGGTATTATTGGCGAATATGACAGAGAAGACCATGTTACATTGAAATTTTATGACTCACCGGGCTCTACAATAACATGAATACATTTTTTGAGTGGTATTTGTTCTTCAGCCCAGTAATCTACGATATCATTTGTTTCAACCAGTAAAGTTACATTCTCGTTATCTTGAAGTGAGGTATAATGTTTTGAAGCTCCTCAATGTTTTCGCCGGAAACAGGTTTCCATAGTTTGATATTATCAATATCGATTTTTGCAGAGTTATTCGGTTTATTTTTGAAATCGAAAACATCATTATCCCTTCCAAGAGTAACTTTGAAAGGAGTTTTACTTTCTCGGACAAAACAAAAAAGTGCGATAAGCGTACCAGAAATCACGACAGACATTTTGAACGCAGATTGATTAACTGATCAGTTATATGCAATTAGTTTTTAACAAGTTACGATCATGTGCCATCATACACAGTTAATATGTTTTTAATAAGCTAACCCGTACAGAATCAATTCCTGATATATTTTTTCGTTAGACTTAATAAATACAACCAAAAAGTTGATATAGAAACTAGGACTGTGACTAGGGATGGGTACGGTCCGGTCATGACCGGTCATGACCGGTCAATGACCGTGACCGATATTAGCCGGTCAGAGCGGTTTGACCGACCGGTCAAGATTATGACCGATGCCAAATTCTTAATATTCTGGCTAATAAATGAATAATTATTGCTTAAAATTCATATATCGGTGTATCTGTATCATCTGATAAATAGAAAAATCAACCCGCCTCTCAAAAGTTTTTCAGATCATGTGACTTTGCGTTGATAGCGATATGTTTCATTTTTAAATAAAACTTTTTTATGAAATAATGAATACCGACCGTATAACAATAATGAGTATATAAATTAATGTATATCACATGATCTGAAAATTTTTTAGGCAGTGAGAAATACCTTGTTCATAATCCGGCCAAATTTGCAGATCATTTGGCCAGAATTACAACAAAACAATGTTAATTCCGGTCAAATGATCTGCAACTTTGACAGAATTTAGTGTTCCGCACGGATCGAATCGGACGGATATTTTTGAAGATCCGGACCCGATCTGAAAAACCGGATCGGGTCCAAGTTCAAATCCGGATCCGAGTAAAAAGACCCGAGTCCGATCCGGGATCCGATAAATAAAAAAAACCTCTAATCGGCCAATAAGCAAGAACACCGATTGGGCAAAATTGAATTGTACGTACGTAGTGATGAGACCTCCTGAATTATTATAATCATAATTATGATCA
>QKWP01003645.1:0-16982 GCA_003550325.1 Gigaspora rosea | reverse complement strand
ATCTTGGTGCATTAATAAAAAATGTCAGGAGGACAATTTTACTATAAGATATGCTCTAACCCTAACCCCAAACTAACCCTTACCCTAACTTTAATTAAAAAATCAAAAACACGTGATTGGACACAGCTTTAGACGTCCCATATATAAGGCAATTAGTAAATCTCCGCTGATTTTTACTATGAAATTTTGACCCTTTAACTGTGGATTACCACTTAATTATTATTTTTTTTGTTATTATAGTATTTATTGTTAGCAATTTAGTTTTAATACAAAGCTCTTCATACAATAGATCATTATTTAAAATTTAAGATATTGATGTTTTTTTAAATCCAATCGAATTATATGTGTGGCAATGACTATTAGCCAAAATAATAGATTATTGTAATTACAGTATTAAAATTAAATAAATATATCTTTTATTTAATTAAGGATTTTATAATTTATTGCTATGGCGATGTATTGGCACTTCTTATCAGCCAATTATAATGCAGGATCAGGTGTAATGTGAAATCGAAGCGATTATGGCTATAGCATGAAATTTTGCCTATGAAACCATCTCTCTAGCTCTAACAAAAAAAATTTCTCTCGAAATTTTGAGAACTTCTTTGCTAAAGCGTCCTATCCTAACCCTAACCTAACCATCACCCTAATCCTAAACTAACGAATTTATTTTATTGTTTTGATTTCACGTTACACCAGATCTTATAGGGTGGCAATATATCGCATAGATGAAAAAATAAAAAATTCTTTAATTAATACTATTATAATATTTTGCGAAATATTTACTTTGGGTTCGTTTTAATGTAAGCATATTAGCCAATCAGATCTCGTAAAATCACGAAATGATCTACAAAATTTAACCAATCAGCCGCTATGTTATGTCACGTGGCCACACGGCTTAGAAAAGGTATAAAAAAAGAACTTTCATGCTGATTTTTACAGTTGTAGCCGATCTTCATAGCTGCGTTTGTTTTTTAATGTTATTGTTTTTGATTTATTTTTTTGACACTTGGATATATTTTCACACGTAATCCCAAAAACTGGGGTATCATAGGCTTTTTAAAGTCGTGCAGTGAAGAACCATTTGAACATAAAATTTAAACAACTAGAAATCATAGTTGTAAAAGGGAAAAGACGCGAGTCTGAAAAAGCACAGTTACTAATTAATAAATACAGAATGGTAAGAAAACAAATTTTTTTGTTTAGCAATGTAGATAAGGAACAAAGGCGTGACAGGCAAAAAACCTGCTAGGTAGTCAAGTCATTCAAAGCTGCTAGCTGAGCCACAAACCTAGTGTCACAGATTATCTACAGTCAGACCTCTGATAGAATGCCTACATCAATTTTCTTATATATACCTTAAAATAATTGGTAAAATGAAAATAAAAATTTTATAACGAGGTCTCTGTACCTGGTAGATCTAATGTACAGCTGTTAGCGTTCGCGGCACTAGGACCATTGTAATATAGACGACCTGCTAGGTTTGATCTCTATATTCTGTGGGGTTAAAATTCGAATAGCTGAAGAATCTTACTAAGTAATTTTACTAAGTAATTTTTAATAATGTCAAGGATCCAAAATCCGATTTTAAGAAAGCAAGAAAATGGGATCAGGAATGTGTGCGCCAAATACATATCAACAAAGCAACAATTACTAAAATTGATAATAAATTCAACCACGGAAATATAAATGTCGGGCCTATTAAAACTGAACAGCCCAAGGAAACTAGGTCAAAAAATAGAGGATATGAAGAGATCGATCTGTTAGATTTTACAACGCCAAATACCATAACTGCAACTGAAAACATTGGGAATGTTGAAAAGAACAAGGTGTAAGTTATATTTTATAATTATATTATGTCACAAATTATTATTATTATTATTATTATTATTATTATTATTATTATTATTAATCCTTTTTATTTTTTTGGCCCTTTGTGAATACACTGATAGAAAGCGTATGATCTTGAGAAAAGTTGGGAATTTGAAAGGCCAATTCCTGAGTGGCTTAAACGAATTCATAAGCATCGTAAAGATCTTGACACTACAGTTGACACAACCGATCTTGAGTCATATTCCCGAGTAGCAAAAACGTAAGCTCACAATTATATATGTATATTTTATAATAACAAATATATCTGATTTTGAATCTTTTTTATGCTAGCGCTATTTGGTGGCGTATCATAGACGCATGTGATCAGAAATTAACCGAAATTATTATGGAGCAGGAGTTTATAAGCCTAAAAAAAACTTTACTTTCTTACCTTCCGTCAGATTGGAAAGTGGTAGAGCCACCAGTTGAAAGGTGCTTGCACTCTATTGCAATGGTTAGTAATTGTTAGAACAGTGAAGAACCTGGGTTGCAAACTAGTAAAGCTGCCAAGTATTTTATGTCAGGGTGATAATTATGGTGCCTATTATATAAAAGCTAATTTCACTTTCACGCTTGATCATTGCAACTCAAGTTTTACCTTGTCGTATGATGTTTAGCATCCCTTTGTGATTTTTTAGCTCATAAACTCAATCTGTTTGACTATTTTCCAGTTGGATGAGAATGGATTGAAAAAAGTGGCCAAAATTACAGCTTATCATGGCATTTGTGGAGCTATAAAAAAGATTCGGAGGATTTTGGCCACTTCAATCAAGATTGAAGAAGATAACCCTTTTCTTGTCTCTCCAGCTACTGAAATCACAACTTCTAATGACATTATCAAAGATGAAGATGCTCATCATCCAGACGTCCGTTATATTATTGAACTTCTTCGCTATACGTAAATATATACGTGTTGTTACGTGTAACTAGCTTTGAAATAAATGAATACTTACGTGCACCTCTTTACTAGGTACGAAATGATTGATAAAAAGATACCACAACGAAAAAATTCTGAACGGGATATTGACGTGATTTTCAAGTCTCATATGTTTTCTTGTTTTGACAAGATTATGGACTTTCGTTTGTGAGTTCAAACATGATTATGTTTTAATATATTGAATTAATTATGCACGTTTAATTTATACCGATACATGATAAATCTTTTCAATATAATTAACTAGCGGCGAGATTGTTTCCAGAGCCTCACGACAACGCCATATTCTAGCAATTGGTGCATCTGACAAAGCAGAAGGATATCATACAGACTGGCTTTTTACAGTATGTGTTTTTATAATTCATTATCATTAATAAATTTAATTATGCTGATTATACTTGTTTAAGAAACATGATTTTGCAAAAGATCTTACCTGGGGGCAAGAATTTTCATTTTGTGAAAAAGCTGGGTCTAAAATTGAAAATGCAAAAAAATTTCTTGATAATACATTCAAGGTTCAAAAAACATTGCGAGATATGCATCAAACTCTTATGGAAGCAGTATCCCAAGCAGGTGGTGGTACTGTTCCAGTCAAAGTTCTTAAAGCTTTCCAGAAACTGATTCTACCTGGATTCATTTCATCATGATTCTTTATTCGGATTTTGTTAAATGTGTATATCGGTAGTAAATATTATGGATCTATCGTACTAGCAGAATTTGATATACCTACTCAATTTGATGAGTTGGGAAAAATTGCAACAATAGCACGAGTGATATTGAACGTTAAGGTAAATCTGACAATTTTACATTAACACTTTATTATTTTTAATTTTTATATTTATTTATTTATTATTACGCACAGAATAGTTTCAAGCAAACCATAAGAACCTTTACTTTAATGAAAGAGGCTTCTGAGAAAAATAAAAATTCTAAAGAAAATGTGGTAATACCACAAAGAATAAAAGAGAATATGACTCCTAAGACTAAAAGGACGAAAAGAGCGTTAGAGCCTTCTAATGTGAACAATACACAATAGGGATGGATGGTAATTGGGCTTTGTCCGGTCCCAGTTCAAATTAATTGATAATTAATAAAGCAGATTTTAATTGTTAAATCTTTAATTCCTAATGAAATAATTTTGAAGTCCCAAGAGTTTTAGTTCCATAATAATAAAAATTGATACATAAAGCAAATTCCGGACATTCCGGACTTCAGGGCTTTATATATCTAAAAAATGTATACTATAAAATTTATGCTGAAAATATCCACACTAAGTATTTTTTTTCAGCTGACCATGATTCTACACATCGATCCGGAAATTTTGGGATTCTCCAGCCTGAGTTTCCACAAACGGTAATATCTCGTGATTAAAATATGGATATTTCTCTTCGTTCTGCTGGTCCGTTTCTTGAACAAGACCCAAGAGCATATCTAGGGTTCCAAACCGGTTTTAAATTTTAAACCCGTGACCCGTCGGGTCAAGACTTGCAACCAACCAGATATCCGAATCAAATCAGGTAACCCGTCCAAATTCGGGTGACCCGGTTTATTACAGATAATCGGGTATCCGGATATCCAACTAGATTCGGGTGACCCGAGCGAGTACTTGATTATCCGTATTATAATCCGTTACCCAAAGATCTGATTACTCAATTAAAAAAAAGGTTTTGCTTAACGTACGTATCAATGCACGATAAGTATTTTACACAATTCTGTCCATTGTTGTCTAATAATTTAATTTTATTCTCGCAATAAAAAAAGAGACAAGAGAAATGAAGTATGCAAAATACTTAATAGAGACGCCAATAGCTATAAAGTACCGTTATTTCGTAAATCAAATAATTTAAAGATACAAACAATAAAAATATGATGTGAGTATAAACAAACCTTGTTTAAACGATACAAAATATTTGTACTCTCTAATCCTTTAAGATATAAACCTATATTGATACCCCAATTTAACCACAATATCTTTGATCACTAGGTTTTTAATCTTTTCTTTAACAAGAATACATATAAGGAGTAAAAATAAAAATGAGAACGATTATAAGGTATAGCAGTATTAAATTGAGGAGGAACTAAATATTGAAAATGATTCATTGGACCTGGGCGGTTCCTCAGATGCAGAATATGTATCATCATCTACTATAGAGGTGGGTGCTGAAGAACTCATTCGAATGGATATACCTATAATTATTTTTATTATATCATTAGTAGCTTCTTTATATGTACTACATTCTTGAATGGTTTACCTTGACTATAGTATACAGATGTTAAATCTTCCTCATATGGGCGGATTTGTTTCCATTCAATATTGTCACAAATTCGATTTTATCAGATTTTGTCAATCAAGATGTAATTAATATCGATAACAATTTTATTGTCAAACGATTTTATTATCAATTTATTATCATCGAAACTTTAATTATATATTTTTAAATAGTAATTCGATTCTATATTTCTGTTATCACCTTTACTAGAGACGCATTTCAACTTTAGTTCATATTAAACTAAACAATATCGCTTATACGTATTTGATCTAAATTATCTAAAACGTCTACTGTAGTATTTTTATTTTTTTTGTTGACTATATATCTAGTAATAATATTTTTGTTATTAGTAAATATTAATATGAAGTAAAAAAAAAATAATCAATTTTGTAAGGTCTTATTGAATGAATAAATTTATACCACAATACCGAAACTATTCTTGTATTCCGAATAACTTGTTTAAAAATACTTTGCCACATACTGCACATAGCCTCCATGTTTTTACATTGTCTATATTCTTGTTTTTTATTCATGCTTAAATTTCTATCCAATACAACCAACTCAGTATAATGTTTATGACAAAGTTGATCACTAAGTTTTTATACTTGCGGGATCTTAAAAAACAGTTGCGGGATCTAGTCTTGTCAAATGTTGTTGACACAGCTGGTCATCAAATTTGAGTTCTACCTTTAAACTTGAAGCAGCTTGACTCTTCATAGTTTTAGATAAAAGATTTGGCGTCAGTTTGCGAAATTTTTGCCACATATTACACCTGGTCCTGTATTCTTGTGCGGTGAGCCCTTTGCCATCGTTACTAGTAAAAGTTACACCTAAAAAAAAATTATCGTAGGATCAGTGAGGATCATTGAAGCTGAAGTCTTGTTGAATGTAAGCACAAAATTTCATACCACTATCCCTTAGATTGTAACACAGGCAAATTTGCCTGCGTATTTTAAAATTTTTAATAAAATTTTAAATATTGATTTTAGCCATATCTTTTCTAAGTAAAAAATATTCTTTGAGTTTTGTTTTAGTAACTTTGTTATAAATTTTTTTTAAAATCATTAGAAAACTTTAATATAATAAATGTTTAAAGTTCTTGTATTGGCATTTTTACTATTAAAATTTTTCTTTAGATTTTTTCAAATTTTATATGTTCCCGTCTATAAAAAAAATCTTTACTTCTAATACAAGTCTTAATTTTTACAAGTAAATCATTAAAGTTGCAATAATGAAAGTTGTCATCCTTTATATAAACTACAATATTGTCTTAAGAACTATAGTTCTAAAACTAAAACTAAATAAGATCGCAGAAAAATTGTAATAAAATTTTTTAAAAAAATTTTTTCTTAAAATTATCTATTTTCAGCTTATATGTAACTATAATTTATTTTCTTATAATATAAAAACTAATTTTGCAAAAAAGTATTCCTTATTTTCAAATATAATTGTACAAAGTTTTATTTAATTATTTTAGCATTTTAAAAAAGTAAATCAGAGCTAAAAAAGTGCAAAAACGCAGGCAAATTTGCCTGTGTTCTACTACAATCTAAGGGATATTAAAAAAAACGTTTGACTTCGAAAAAGTATGTATCACTTTTTATTATTACATTAAACAAATTAACCAATCAGAGGGCAGATCTTCAATAATCACATGAAAATAAATCCGCCCATATGGTTATTTAATTCGGCAGAAATATGAATGGCCCTTTTTTTTTTGAGCTACTAGTAGATAACATGGCTACGTTTATAATAATGCTTGAATTATAGTCCCAGTTAACATTGATAAGTGAAAATGTTCATAGGATAAAAAAAACCTTAAACCGTCTGTTCAAAAGTTCTATAACTTCCCTTATCACGAAATATATTGTGCAATTTTTTGTAAAAAAAAAAAAAAGTAAGGGTTCTTACAAAACCTTTATCGCGACAAAGAAAATATGTGACAAATTTTTTTTCTTCTTTTCTGATTATAGAATTACTATTTAAATAACATTTCTGCTTTTAAACATTATTTTCTAAACCGGTTGGTAATATAAATCGGTTGATTGATCATTTATCGGGTGGCCCACTGAAAATCGGGTGACCCGCCCCTTATTTTAAACCGGTTTGTTAAAAAAAAGACTCAGGTGGTAAATTTTATGGGTCGGGTGATTGGGTACATGGTTATCCGGATTATCCCTACATGTATATAAACTCAAAATTTTTTTATTTGAATAATAATGATAAAAAATAAAATGTTTATGTAAATTTTTTTGCTACTTTTTTACCAAGTTTTGCTCTGCACAAGTAAAGCAGCATTTTCTGCTACACCCTCTATTACTAAACTGTATGTCAAATAACCTGTATTTGCCTTTCGTTCAAGCCAAATTGTCTGTCTGACAAAACCATGGCGAACAAGATCTGTCAAAGCCAGTTCAGCTAATGCCTTTGTACGTAAGTATTTTGGTTTTGGGCGGTTACTAAGATCTTTTAAGTCTAATTTTCTATTTTGAATTTGTGCATTTTTGGCGTGAGTGAATATATCTACTACATCCAAAGTGTGATTTGTTTGTTATTATTTTCACATAATCGTGTTACTAAACTAGTTTTCATACCTGAACTAAACCTAGAAGCACTATCTGTAATTATTAAAAATTAAATTATTTACTTTTTTAAAATCACATATATACTAGTATTTTGCCTATGCCTTCATAAATTTAATAAGAAAATTTGATTTTAAAAGTACATTAATCTGCAAACTGCAATAAATCAAATTGGAATTATTGCAATTTTTATTATAGGTTACTATAAAAATTCTGCTATATAACTTGTTAACATGGCAAAGTAATCAAAAATTACAATATGTAGTTAGGATTGAACTAGTTTGCATTGAAATTATTATAGTTTCTATCATAAGTTACTATTGTAAATTTTATTCTTCTGTGATGCACAATTTGTAACTCTCAAACAAAAATCTATTTGTTAAATATCAAATATACAAAGTGTGTATAATGATCATAAGTCAATTTTTTAATAAATAATAAAGAAATATATGACAACTGATTTTTTTCATTATAGTTTATGTTGGGTAATAGTGAAATTGAATTAGTTGTATTAAAGTTATTATAATTTCTATCATGAATTTTATAAAAAACTTTGTTACAAAATATAAACTTGCTTGTTATCTTAAAAATCAATATGTGATTAGGATTGAGCTAGTTTACATTGAAATTCCTATAGTTTCTATCATAAACTGTTATAATTATTACCATTCTGGTGATACACAATATGTGACTTGTTAAATTTCAAATGATCGAAAGTTATCATAATTTTATTGTAATTTTTATAATTTTTATCATGAATTACTATAAATTTCTGTTACAAATTTACCCAACAGATAATATATTTTTAGGTTAAGTTTGTATTAAAAAATTTTCGTGCAAAACTTGCTTATTGTTTTAAACATTACAATATGTGGGTTAGTTCATGTTAATTATTATAGTTTCTATTATGAGTTACTTTTATAAACTTTACTATTCTGGTGATACACAATTAGAGGTCTGATCCAATGAATGTTTTATTCAAATATCCACTGAATATTAGAATATTTGAATATATAAAATTTTCACCAAATGAATATTCGAATATTTAAAATTTTCACTAAATATATTTATTGAATATTCATTGAATATATATATATTAAAAGTAGCAAATTTTGATATTAATAATCAAATATGATTAGCTAATTTTTGTAAATAAATTCTAATTAGTTAAAAAATATATAACTAATTTTTAATACCAAACTTTTTTAAATATATATAAACTTTAAAATATTATAACTTTTATAATTATAAATTAAATAAATATTTATTTCAACAAAATTGTGGATTTGGATTAAGACAACAAATTTTTTAAAGAGAATTTTTTAAAATTATTTGTTTTTGAATTATGCTACTTTATTTTTTTACTATATATTTAATATTCAATGAATATTCAGTGAATATTCATTGAATATTTTCAAAATTTTGAATGAATATTTGAATATTAAAAAGATTGACCAAATGAATATCTGAATACAAAATTTTTGACTGGATAAGACCTCTATACACAATATGTGACTCACTAAGATTTTTTAAATTTAATAAATAATAAATATTAATGGGTATCCGTTTGGCTACTGTACTAAATTTAGTATAGCACAAAAAATTAATTATGACACAACTACAAGTTTAATTTTAACTAAAATTAGCTAGAATATTTATCATGTATAGCTTTATTTATATGTAAAATTTTAGCACTATTTACAAATAAAAGTTTTGTGAAAAGTGATTGCAAAGTGTCGCCTTCGTGCAAAAATTTTGCTGTACTAAATTTAGTACAACAAAAAAAATTTGATATCTCCAAAAATGATATAGTAAAATGGTATAAAATATATATATATATATTGTCTATATCGATCCTTCATTTTGATATATTTAGATTATAAATGATGATTGCTGAAGCAACTAAACATACTCCCTTTGAATTGTTATAAGCACAGTGATATCTTGTTCTTTTACCACAATACATACAACGAAGCTGTGGATAAATTGTAATATTTCAGGTTTTTTTCTTTTAGGGATAGGCAATAATTTATACTGCGTCTCAGTTTACGAATTTGGTGATGAATTTCTTAAATTTAGATAATCTCTATTAAGAATTTCAAAAGCCAATTGTTGTTTAAAATCAAAATATGAAACATTATATGCTCCATTACGCCATTTTTTAAATGATAAAAATGCATTGGCTTTAGCAATTCCAAGTAGAAAAGCAAATACATGCATCTCCTAGTTTGATCCACACATTATATTGTGAAAAGAAGTCATGTTATCACGAATCTATCAATTAAAATAAATTTAAATATTTTAAGTGATTTTTAAGTGATATTTAATAGTTACTTCATAATTCATTATTAATATTGGCCCATAAAAACAATAATAGTATTGTATATTATTATACCAAAGCTATAATAATAAAATCAATATTGATAACAGATTTATAATATAACTAATTAATTTATAAACCTATTAACTTATAATATTTGATTTTTATTTAGATCAAATATCGAAAATATCATGCATTTTCAATTAAAATTTGAGAAAGCTTATAAATAAATTCAAGGTAATGACCATTAATCCATAATTCTCAAAAATAAAGACCAAAAAACATATATTTTATGATTATCAAAAAGTAATTAGAACCTATACACAAATAAAATAAAATACAGTAAAATAAATAAAATAAAATCAAATACCTGGTTATTAATATCAATGGCGCCCTTTGAAGAGGAGTATTCAGAAAAAATTTTTGGTCATGCAAATTTAACTAATGATGAATTATTACGTTCCTTGACTATACGTTCAACTTCATCACCTTGAGTTGTAGTTGATGCTATTGCAATAATGCATTGTGGTTTTCGATCTTTTAAAAATGCTGCAATTAAATGCGTACTATTAACAACTGCAACTTTTGAAAAATAGGATCTATATGTGTTGCCAAGTTTTTGAATCATATCCTAAGGGTAATTAAGAGGCTATCCATGCCTTTTCTTAATATGAAAAATGCTATACAAACCATTTTCCATTAACAGTAAGCAAAGTTTTAGCGATCCAAACCAACTATCACCAACAATAGAATGTCCACTACCAAACCACAGTCATGTTAATCAAAGTACATAGGTAGCAGTACTACAATATTCTGATGTAAACTGCTTTTTTTCAATTTCCTTCTCTTCACATGGTTCCAGTTAAATGATAATATTTGTAAAACCGTCAGCAACTGTTTTCCACTCTTGTCCAATGGATGTGGTTTTCGCAGTATTTTACGACAACCTGGGATCTTATTTTTTTGTCTAACCATGAATTCATAGATTCATCAATGCATAAAGTATTTCTAGGCCTTACAAACTCAATCAAGTTACTATTAAATGCAATAATAAAACTACGAACAAAGTAATTTAGTAGATAGGGTTTAGGATAGTTAATAGATTGTTGAAAGTTGTTTAACATATAGTCTAACCTCGAAATAATGAAGCCTTGGACTGGAGTTGGAGTATTTGGATCAATATTTTGAAATTTTAGTTATAAAAATTTTTTCTTATAATGGTTTATTTGGTTTATTGGGTTCATTTTATCAAGGTTATACAGTATGTATGCCTATAAAAAAAGTTTAAAACCAGTTACATTACAAAATTAAAATAAATTAAATATTATCGTTATCAAGGTTGGGCCTAAAGCTAAATCATTTTCCCAGCATTTTTTTTTAATGTGCCAAGGTAGTATTACTTTTAGCTTTGTCGGGTTAGCTCATGTCATCGTTAATGATACCGTAAAATCGTCCTAGGGATGTTCCAAAAACTTAAGCCATAACTAGTTAGGGAGCCTACTTTTATCACCTGATTTTTTAGGGAGGGGTCAAAAATTTTGGAAATTATATATAATACATGATAATTTTCATATCTAGGGGGGGGGGGGGTAAGGGCTACTAATAAACTGAAATTAGGTGATAAAAGTAGGCGCCCTTATAGCAATTATTAGAACGATTCTACAGCATTTTAGTCATAGGAAATGTATCGTTTCCGTATTTCTTTTGTTTTTACTGAGCTAATTCGTATAATCAAAACATTTATTGTAATACATGTATACATTGTAAGTAGAAAAGAATTCAAGTAGATTCAGAATCTCCTAGTTAAATTATGGTTAGGGTACGGGTGCATATATGATAAAGTCAACCCAAAAATAGGGATTTTATATAAAATTCTGAATTCACTTAAATTCCCCATACAGCATATATATGTTGATACAGGCAACTCTAATAGTGAAAATAGTTACTAACATTTAGCTTATTTGGAAATTTGGTAGGTTGGTCTGGTTCTTCTATTAAGTAATTTTTGGGTTTGCTTTCTTTGCTCTTTTGCTATTTCTTCTATATTTAAAATCATGACATTGAATAGTGGAAATATTGGTGAAATAATCTACTGCTTAATTCATAACTATAGCTTATCACTATAAATTAGAAAACGGATATCGAAGTTACATGCACAAGATTGGAACGAATGATTTACTAGATTTTTATAGGGCTATCTCCAAATTTCTAGTTGGATGCGACAGATGGTATTTAGCCCTAGTTGTTAGCAGGTTCTATAGCAAAATTATAAGCTAGACATATTTTACTTAGTAAATTGATATGATTTATTAGTAAAATTGTTTATGATCTTGGGCAAAATTGATCAATTCCAATCTAGCATGATTCCGATATACTCCTTTGTATGAGTTGATCGACTATGCTTTGTTGCATCTGATCGTGCAATGATCATATGGTCGCACACTATAAACTCACAATATAATTATTAAACATACAGTATATAAAATATATTGTATGTAATAAATTATATATAAAACTATAGTACTATTGTGCTATGGCATCATAATGCTATAGTACTATAAAATAAATCCCATAAAAAAAATAATAAAAATAAATGTAGAACAGAAAAAAAGTCAGATTTACCAATAGATAACTTATAAAACGATATGCAAAAATTTATAAAAAACTCAATATTGAAGATCTTTGTAAATATTCGATAATTTCAAAGTTTGCCGATTGGTTATATGAGTATTATATACTTGCAGATACTCGCAGATACCCACGGATACCCGTAAATTATCTATTTAAAATTGACGGATAACGGTTACTATTCATGAAGCATTTATGATATCTGGATATATGGTTAAACTGCACAGATATCTGAATAAAGGGTTCATGGGTCCTAGGGTTCTGCAATTTGATTTGATCTTCAAATATTTGAATCAAATATTTGATCAAATTCAAATTCAAATTTAACTATATTTGATTTGATCAAATTCAAATATAGCCAAATTTGATTTGATTTGACAAATATTTGATTTAATTTGAAAATTACTATTAAAAATCCAAATTCAAATCAAATTCAAATTCAAATATTTGAATCAAATCAAATTCAAATCAGGGTCAATTTGATTTGATCAAATTCAAATTGATCCAATATTTGATTTGATTTGAATTTGAGGAACCCTAATGGGTCCAGCTTCTAGTATCCCTTAGATTGTAGTAGAACACAGGCAAATTTGCTTGCGTTTTTGCACTTTTTTAGCTCTGATTTACTTTTTTAAAATACTAAAATAATTAAATAAAACTTTGTACAATTATATTTGAAAATAAGGATTACTTTTTTGCAAAATTAGTTTTTATATTATAAGAAAATAAATTATAGTTACATATAAGCTGAAAATAGATAATTTTAAGAAAAAATTTTTTTAAAAAATTTTATTACAATTTTTCTGCGATCTTATTTAGTTTTAGTTTTAGAACTATAGTTCTTAAGACAATATTGTAGTTTATATAAAGGATGACAACTTTTATTATTGCAACTTTAATGATTTACTTGTAAAAATTAAGACTTGTATTAGAAGTAAAGATTTTTTTTATAGACGGGAACATATAAAATTTGAAAAAATCTAAAGAAAAATTTTAATAGTAAAAATGCCAATACAAGAACTTTAAACATTTATTATATTAAAGTTTTCTAATGATTTTAAAAAAATTTTATAACAAAGTTACTAAAACAAAACTTAAAGAATATTTTTTACTTAGAAAAGATATAGCTAAAATCAATATTTAAAATTTTATTAAAAATTTTAAAATACGCAGGCAAATTTGCCTGTGTTACAATCTAAGGGATACCATATTGTGGTTATGATTTTATGGTTACTGTTAGTTATATATGCAGTATCATATAATACTAATGAATCTAGATCCAAGAAAATGTTTGTAGTATACCAAATATCATTTATTTGGCTTGAAGTGAATGACTCCATTTATGTTGTTACAGAAATATTATGAAAGTTCAAAAGGCTTGCCACATGGTCATATTTAGATTTGTTAATAAAGAAACCTTTTGTTTTTTGTTTGATTCGTATTGAAGTTACCCAAAATCAATATATTTTAGTTCCAGTTTTATGCTTTGAGATACTTTGCAAAGATTCTTTCTTGTATGTCTTTATTTAGCTCTGGATGATTAACAAGAGGTATATCAGGACCCCGGACATTTCTTATATAGGTCATAACTGGATTTTGGCCAATTTTGACCTAATTTGCTGAAAATGTCAAAATTTATTTACTTAAATAACTTCCGATCTAGTAATCAGAATTGAATAAACGTTTTTTTGTTAGATGCACCTCACTGAGAGCTTCATTTTTAAAAAAAGTTCATTCAAATTGGACCACTGGATGCCAAAATAATTGCCAAAAACTGTTTTTTTTTGCTTCTCAAATTTTGGGGTTTTTGCTGAATTGCGTAATATATGACCTCTGTACTATATGTCCGGGGTCCTGGTATATCGATATTACTCTAATTTGATTTTTTAAAAAAAAAAATTAATATATATAGCTGTTTCAGACCAGGTCTATATATTATATATGTATAGTTATAGTTAGTAACAAACTATAATTGCTATGCTGAGGCTTGCGAAGGATTGTAAGGTTTAAAGTTAAATGTATAGAAGTGATAAAGTGAATTGGTTAGTACAGGACCCCAAATAATCTAAGAGGCCATATTTGAAAAATTGCTAATAGAGGCCTGTTTTTTAAAAAAGGTTATATTTAAAAAATAGATATTAGAGAAAAAGGTTATATTTGAAAACAACTAAATGGCAAAAAGGATATTTAAAAGAATGCTAATAGGAGTAATTTTTATAAATCTTATACTTGAAATATGCTAATGAAAAATTCAGGCCATAATAGTAATCTGGCAAGTAATAAATACAAAAATTGAAAAAATACAAAAATTGGATAAAAATTAATCAAAATATAGAGGAGTTTTTTTTTAAGTTTTTTTTTTTATATTTTGTGCTATATATATTTACGATCTATGCTAGATTACAGACCATTTTGGCTTAAGAAATTTTTTAAAAATTTTTTTTGTTTTTTTTTTTTTTTAGAGCATATAAATCTGGATTTTTTTTATTTTTTTTATTTTTATATCAAATTCCTGCTCTGGGTGAGAGTTTATTTAATCAAGCCTGTGGATCAAGGGCACCTCTTTGGGCACCCCACAATTGAGTTATATTGAATGAGGGTACAACTAGCCACATGTACAACTTTTGGTTGTCTAATTGAAGTAGTCCGCCCGAAGGTTCTATACTAGCTGCCATACCTACAGCCCAACTAGAGAATTGCCTATTTAAACCCTCTGGTCCAAGCTTCGCATATCAATCCTACTTGTATCACTAGCACAGCCCTCTGATATATTAGTCAGTCGAAAACAGTTCTGGATGCTAACTACATCCTCTTAGGACTAATTTATCCTCGCAGTACACTTGGTAGAGCAGTCCCTGTCCCACACAGGTATTATCTACGCTTTGGTAACTTGCATTACCTACTTTTGCCCTTGTAAGGTTCACACCGACCCCGGTACCTACTATTATTTTCCTACTGGTCCATCACCGAATACCCCAAACTTCCAATCCAGTTGGCCCGAAAGGGTTGATCTACCCAGCATTAGATGCTACTATGGTTTTTCTTCCCCTGTACCTAATTCCGGAACATAGGTCCTTTTTCTTCAGTATGACTCCAGCGGCCAGATTGGTGGACCCTCTCCTCTGAAGGTTATATTGTCCAGTTCTCCAGCTCCTGTTTCTGATATTCCAGTTCTGGTAGCACCGTCACAGATCATTACTACCTCCTTACTCAGGACTTTCCAAATTGGTTTCCATTTTCCCGGTTCCTTGGATTTGTCTGTTTACCGGACACAACTTCGCCCGAAAGCTCCCATTCGAGATAGTAACCAAGAACTACAGGTGATATACCCAACCGTTTGACAGGAAACAGTTACCGTAATACAGGTCTATTTTTCCAAAGCGTTGCCAGTAGGATTTGAACCTGAGACCTGCCACTTGGGGGTAACAACTTACCAACTTCCCTAAGTCACCACACCCTTTGGTTATTTTTTTTTAAAAAACATAAGTTAGTTTTTTTTTAGAGAACATAAGGGGTAGTGTTCTGTATGATTCGGACCGAGCAGGTATTTTTGAAGATCTGAATCCGGTCCGAATACCGAATCGGATCTAAATTTAAGGTCTAAAACAGCATCACGTAGGCCCGGGTCCGGTTCGGATCTGAGAAATATCAAAAAAAAAATTTGGGTGCATGATCGAATTACAAGTATGAAATTGAATTTTATAAGGAGATAACTAGTAATTTGGCATTTTAAAATCTGGCAAATAGTATCCTTTTATGTGTTGTTTATACTATGCTGCTTGAAACAAATTAACCATTAGATTAGAAAAAACTTTCATTTTAGAAATGCTACGGTTATAGCATTATAGCTTATTTGCAACACAATGGGAGCATACAATTTTGTTATAACCATAACTTGCTGAATTCCTTTATCATCCAAATAAAAAAGTGCAATTGACAAATAAATACATTAATGCAATTCAACAATTTATTTAATCCACACAGAGCATTAATTATTATAACTTTCAGAAATAAAGATTCAAATCGCAGCCCAAAGGGTTTATTTAATAAAATTGTTATCTTGCAGAAACTAGTAACGGGCATGTGTATAAAATAAAAATGAACAAATCCTAAAAATAAATAACATGTTAATAAAGTGCTTTTAGAAGAGCAAAAATGCTGTTACAGTAGGGAGGCCTTCTTTTACTCCTTACTATAACAACGACACGGCTACAGGGATCCTTTATCAGTTTATAGCGGTGTCCAAGAGGTAGGTATAATTCCTTAGTCTGTAAGAAATTATACTCTTCTCTAAGGGCAGTTCGTGAGAGTATTCAATAAGGAATTATCGATTTTACTATTACTTGATAATAAACTTGGTGTTATTAAGATAAATA
>QKWP01003644.1:0-16990 GCA_003550325.1 Gigaspora rosea | reverse complement strand
AACTTGATTCCACTATCCAACATTAAACATTCTCACTAGCGTGCTCTATCTCTGCAGATTTTTGATAAAAGTTAATGCCTTATGTTCATCCTTTTCAACTTCATAATAAAATCCAACATTATATAGTATTATCAAAAATATGCAGAGATAGGGCACGCTAGCGGACTTTTCAACCCAAATTCTTTCGTCATAACACCCAACATTAAAGGTTCCACTAACATACCCTATCTTTGCTGGTTTTTAATAAGAAGTGAATGCATTGCACTTACCCTTTTCAACTCAATTTCACTCTGATAACAATAGCTGGCATTAAAAATTCTCATCAGCGTGCCCTATCTCTGTAGATTTTTGATAAAGTCATAGCAAAATCCAACATTATATAGTATTATCAGAGATGGGGCACGCCAGTGGAACATACTGTAAATGAATGCCAATTCTTTCATTGTTGTTCCCCCTAGCATGCCCATTTATGCAATTTTTTAATAAATGATAATAAGCGAATTCCTTACGTTCATATTTTTCAACCCCAATCCCATTAGTTTTGCTGGTTTTGATAATGTGCGAAAACCTTATATCTAGTGCGTCATGTAGCTTCGTGAAAACTCAACGTGAAACGTCGCATAAAACCATTCTAAAAAATGGTCACAAAAACCCACTGTGAAATGACGTAAGGAAATTTGAAAAGGAACCATTTAGTAGTAAACGAAAAAAAATTGCATTACTATTTCAGATTTCAGGTGCCCAATAAACAGAAGCCTACAAAAAATACAAAAGCGTTAGTTCTAAAAACAAAAAAACGTGCGTTTACCAACTCAACAAAACCAATCGATTTGTAAAAAAAAAAAATTCTGAAATCAGCCAATCAGCAATCAGTATTATTCTAATAGGACCGGACCGGGTATTACTCGGGCGGATCTTAGTGTGGGTCCAAACCCGTATCGATTCTGATAAATCAAGGGTCCGAACTCGGTCTGTCAACGGACTGGACCGGACCCAGACCGGACCCAGATCTTTTGCAGAACACTAATAATTAGTACCCAGGTGGGTACTATTCAAGAAATTTGAAGGTTTATTGAAAAGTACCCAGGGTACTATAGTCAGTGCCGTATGGTACACTCTTGTTCACTATTATTTAACCCAGAAAATACTTTTTTAATACCTATTGTCTTGATACTACTTTGATCAAAAAGTACATATCAAGAAAACCAACAACAAAACTTATTATGGATTATTTTCAATGCTTTTTTAACAGTATTACTGTCTTTGGCACTAACAAGAAAATAAGCACCAATGCATAGGTATCATGAATATATAAGCTGAAAAGGTACCAATCATATCTGTTAGTCTTATAAATGAAGTAGCTAGTGAAGTCAATAAGTATCAACCACCTGTGATTCTGAAGTTTTTTTAGCTGGCAAAAACAATACCTCTAGTATTATCTTTGCTCTACTAAATACGATACAAAATTTGAAAAATCAATTTTCAAACAAAAATTGGCAACAAGACAAGATTCAATGGCCTTATGAACTTTATGCTTAATGTTGGTCACTTCCTTTCATTTTAGTTCACATGCACTAGAACCAAGACCCAACTTAATTGTTGCATACTCTTTGACAGCAGTGGCTATTTCCAGGGGTGAATAATTTTTAACTGCCCCTTGTTCTACAAGAGACTAATTGCTTTGGAATGTTTGATTCTCTCAATTTCTTCCAATGAATGTGTATGATCTGGGGAGTTTTTATGACATTCAACCTTCACTTGGTTTGATGAAACCAACCAGAAAATTTTTATTTTTGCTTCACATAGTCCCATTGGTTGTGTCTTTGTCATTCAGCATTTTTTTATCAGAATATTTTCTTTTTGGCGGGTGTTCAACTCCCGATGCTTTGTAAATGGTAGGTGAGAACTTTTGATACATCACCATTCACACTTTTATATGAATTCCATTGCGTCCATACATTGGTTACCAATGGATCTCCAAAAGAGAATTTACAGTACTGTACATCAAAAAGAAGGCCCCTTTTTTTGTTATTAACACAGCTTCTGACGAAGCGATACAAGTCCATATTGTTGCTCACAATTTTGAATATGAAATAGGAAAAACAATGATGAAAGCGAATCAATAAAGGGCTTTCAAATTAGCATTAAAGTTAAGATTTAATAAAAACTAGCGGAAAATGTAACGTTTGAGATTGCGTAATTGCATATGTTTGAAGTTCGTCGTCAAATGTTTTTTTAAAGAAAAAAAATTATATAAAAAAAAAATGAACCGCGGAAAGCCAATCTAAAAGTAAAATAAGACCGCAAAGAATTAAAGTAAAGACTGCGGGAGAAGTCAAACAAAACAACCACGGCTTAATTAAAACTTGCCTAAAAAACTTGATCGCAATCTCTGACCAATCATAGTTAATATTTCATCCAGCTAATAGAATTTCACACGTGATTCTGCTCCGATTTAGACGTCTCCTAATTTTGGTAATGTGCCTTCAAGATTATATTTCTACGTATAATACCAAGTAACAAAATGCCAAAGTAATTATCAAGCAAGCTAAAAATGCAAGATATATTTACCAGTAAAAAAAAAAAAAAAAGGGAATTTTTGATTTTCTTAGTTAATTGACTGTACATTTATTCTTATATGGTAGAGAATTATTTGCAATTGGAAAACGGGCTGTTGTGTGCCAAGACACCGAAATGAAAGGCGAAATTGATATAGGTAATTATTTCGTTACAGTTGACATTTTTTTAATCACAAACTAGTTACAATATACGTTTTTATTTAAATATTATTAGGCTCAGGTATTCTTAAGGATGTTTTGCACCTCTTATCACAGTTTTAGAATTAAAATGTTTTTTACTCAGGAACTGTCTTGCACCCTCAATGTAAGATCCTTGCGGAATCAGGCCCGATTATTATCGGCTCAAACAATATCATAGAAGAAAATGTGACGATTATAAACAAGTATCATATTTTTAGACATGTTATTCTACGCAAAAAAATATTCATGATATTTACATCAACAATTATTCTAGACAACCGACACCTTTAATTATTGGTGATGAAAATGTCTTTGAAGTTGGATGCTGTAATTTTTTTTCCTTTTTTTAATCACTTTTCTGTTGTGAATTTCTTCTTATGGGTGAACTAATTTTCAGATGTGGAAGGATCCAAAATTGGGAATAAAAATATCATAGAAGCAAAAGGTATACCCATAATCTATAATATCCGGTTTGTGTTGAATATTCATATATGATTAATTTTTCTTATGTGAACATTTTAAAAGCGAGAGTTTTAGGGACTACATCATTAGGTGACAATTGCGTTATTGGTGCAGTTTGCTCAACCAAGAAAGATGAGGCAATTCCCAATAATACTGTTATATACGGTGATCATCATAATCGGAGAACTCAGACAGCATCCGGAGGCGTAAGTTTTAATAAATAATTTTATTTATAGTATACTTGTGACTCGAACCCATATTCCCCCCGAAGGGGTTTGAATTTTAAAAACTTACCGCTGGTTTCATAAATTCTGGAACAACAGAAAAATTTACGGGATGTTCGTTCGACCTATAATTGTCACAAACTTTTTATTAGTTCTCCCAGAATTTATGAGAATGTAGTTTCCGAAATATAATTTTGCGTTTCGGACAAACGAAACCTGAACCATATTATGGGTTTCAGATTATTATTTCTCGAAGCCATATTATGGGTTTCGGATTAATATTTCATTTTCCGAAGCAACCTCGGTAAGTTTCGCTTGGGTCACACGTATCACATGTATAATTTATATTGACACTTTATTCTACTCAAAATAACCAATATGGAATACATTTTGGCCATTGAAATATAAATTCAACAGCAACAATCAAGCTTACATAGTCGCCACTTGGATTATCTTCGCGAGGTAAGCCATTGTCAGAAAATTTAATTCAAATCGATTTATTTTGATAAATATTTAACTGTAATTTAATTGTATGCTAGGTGTTACCGAAATTTAACCATGTTCGAGTAAGACATTCAACATCACTAGCTTAGATTTATTTTATTTTTTTCTTTATAATAATAATATTCTTTTTATTTAGATTGGCGGTGCTAATGCATCACCTGAATCATCCAGTAATCACCCTAGAAAGGTTAAAGAAAAAGAAAAAGAATCGTCTCACTAGATTTTTTTTTTCTTTTTTTTTTTTTTTACAAGAACTTGTAATTTCACAGGTTTTTGTAATTTATTTATTTCCATTAACAACCATTAAATAAATCGACAGTGATGTGACAACCATCTCATTCAAAATCTGCCATTCTAAAATTTCTCTATCATGTAAAGTTTTTTACTGTCCGTACGAATCTAACTTAAAGCACAAAGCTATTTCCTAGATGCTTTTCGTATCATGTTGTTCTTATGACTTTGATGAAAATAACGTTATTTATACTAACCGTCCCCTACCGCGAATGTATCAAGATTCTTTAATATAAAACAAGACGTTTAAACAACAAATTGATATAAATTATGATTTGTTCTTAACCCAAGGGTATGTAACAATGCAAACATTAACGTTAAACGTTGTGTAAGTTGGAAATTCACCAATGCGTGGGAAAGTTTTCACGCTTATCACGCTTAATGATTCGTGTCACACGCATGATCTATATTTTGAATATCCCTTAAGAAATAACCGTTGATTGCATTTCGGAGTTTTGTGTTACAGGACCGGTGTTTGTCTTCAATAGATATGATGCTGATTATTAGCTTATCACGCTAATGATTCGTGTCACACGCATGATCTATATTTAGAAATAACCGTTGATTGCATTTCGGAGTTTTGTGTTACAAGACCGGTGATTGCTTCAATAGATGATATGATGTTTTCGATTGCTGATTATTTAATTGTGCAACATATGTGACGCTTGCATAATTATGCGCAGACAACTTTACTTCATACACTATGCACATACGTAATTTACGTTTGGACATATGTATGTTCGAGAAAAAAAAATGCGTAAAATGAAAGAAAAAAAAAAACTTTGTTTCCCATACGATAGTTCAGATAAACATATATATTATGCGTGATGAATTCATTACGCATAAGCATTTACTTCTAAACTTTACAGAATTTTCCACATGGTATGAGATCTGTAATAAAACATATATACTTTACACTTTTGTTTACCAATAATATCACGGTTTTATTTAACACTGGTAAGAACCAGTATAAGTATCAGGTTGAGGTTCGTGTGACATCTACGAACAACACGTTTACATAAACCAGTATCTTGTGATCGGATCCGGTGTTTATCATAAAAAATTTACGAACAAGCAAACTTTTTCTTTTCAAATGTAAACATTTTAATGGAGTCTCTTTCTTTTACAGAAACTTTGAAGTTGTGCCTTGAATATTTTTGGTGTGGCTTTACAGACGCTTTTGCTTGGCCTTCTGGCTTGATCACTATTTACGGGTAAATCGCCTCAGCTTTTTAATTGCTGATTATATTTTCTAAATATATGTTTCTTCCTCACACATGACTGATTTCATTTAGATCGGAAACAATCAAAAATCGTACCCTAAGATGTTTTCTCCTTAATGGCGTGATCTTTTTAGGAAGCATACTTTTCTTCAATCACATTACTTTACCTACTTTACATTTTTTCCTTGGAAAATCTTTCTTTGCACTAAATTACAGAGAAGACGAAAACAATAATGGAGATGTCTCTGACATTCAATATTCACCTTTAATTACAAAGATTTTGGATACCATAGTGGCTTTAACTTATCAAGTACTTATTAAAAATTTAGTGAATATTTATATACTTTATTGAATTTTTTAAATTTTTAAAACCTTTCCCTTTTTTAGCTATTATGGGTTTATCCGATATTTGTACTAAGTTTCGTATTGAATGCTATTTGGTATCAAGAAATAGCTGATAAAGCTTTTAGAATGCATTGTGGTCAACCTATAAATTCTCGTCGAACATATCCTAGGTTAGTTCTTTTTATGCGTTCAATTTATAATTTTACAACCTTTTTTAATAAATGCTTATTTTTTTTACAGTATATTAAACGTTATAGCTGGCGAAATTTATCGTGCATTATTATTCATGAATTATTTGATAGTGGCAACTTTAGTGTATGTCATACCTGTTATCGGTCCGATTGTATCATTCATGTATTTTTGTTGGATATATGCTTATTATAGTTTTGAGTATGTATCTTTTATTTTCATCAACTATTGTAAACCTTTATTTATATCTACATTATATTCTTATTTTTATTAGGTACAAATGGATTAATCAAGGTTGGTCTTTGGAACGGCGTATAGGATATTTTGAAGAAAGATGGTCTTATTTTGCCGGATTTGGTAATATTTGTTCGTTTGTTGATGTAATGTTTGTAATGTTTATGTTATTAGAATCTCCATTAATATAACTTCTTCAGGCTTCTTGTTTACCGTGATAACATTCTTTGTTGATCAATTTTTGAGTGCTGGAGTGTTCGCACTTTTCTTCCCTCTCGTAAGTAACATACATTACTTTTTAAACAACATTTTATAAATTTATTTCTAAATTTTTTATTTATAATATATCAAGTATATAATTATGGCTATTAATGCACATCCTATGCCGAGGAATGACGAAAGTGCTCGCTTTTCATCATTAATACCATATCGATTACCAGTATTTTGGGTAGCAAATAAGTTGAATAATAGAATAATAGGTGGTCTACATAAGGGACAAAGGCGTCTATCTTTTAATAAGATAAAATCACAAGAAAAAGTACAATGATAATAGAAGAACACTAATATTGTATATCTTGGTTAATAATATTGATTATTACCCCGTATTAATAGAACATAATTCAATAACTTTATATACTTTAAAGAAAAAAAAAAAGCGATGGTAGTTACAGTGTTACCTGAGTTGGTTATTATTTTTTTTTTAATTCCTAATTTTAAAGGGTACATCAGTAAAATTCAAAGCTGCGATAGGGAACATGATAAGCAAGAAACGAAGATAGCAATTAGAGGTAATAAAAGATTAATGTGGTGTTATAACAACGCAAATGATTTAATAGTTGTGAAACATCTCATTAATAAACATTACCATAACTATCAAATTTTATTAAATAATTTAAATAATTTAAATAATTCAGAGTTTATTATTTTTTGTTACTATTATTACTATTATTATATTGTCCTTCAAATCTAATTCCACATTAATCGATACTTAGTTTCTAAACTTATTACTAACATTGCGAATATTTCTATAATGATAGAGTCCTCAACATCTGTAAAAGTTTGTCGAATCCATTATGCGGAGATAGTTTGGATCAACATGCAATCAAAATTTCAAAATTGTTAAGTATATCAAGGTAACTATTGATTTCATTCAAAAGGGTTCTGAATCTCTTGAGCCATTGTTTCATCCCTCATTTGTTTTAAAAAAGGAATTAAATTAGTCCCACCAGTGCCTTTAACTTCAATGGATTTGTTGGTAGTAGTTTTTACTTTTGTAGTGTTAGTAGTGATAGTTACTTCTTTAGTCGATGTTACTTCTTTAGTTGATGTTATTTCGTCTATATACCAATTACAAGTATTAATAAGTAAATATTGATTAACTAGTAAAAATTAGTAAATATTTGAATTTGTATAATAATTTCTCATTACCTTTATTTATTTGTGAATAATACATGGAATTAGAGTGCGAGTTGCCATTATTCCGACGCGCTTGTATCACAATATATACACTAACAATTTGTAAATGTTTGCTTCGGAAATTTTTCATTTGGTTTAAACATTCATTATACGCTTGAACTATTTCATTTGTTCCTTGAAGCATTTCCATGTCTTCATCGGGAGAATAAGTAGTAATATTAGAGTCATAACTTGTCTGTGATATAATATAATTACGAATGTTAGCGACCTTTGCAAGATCTTCAAGAAATTTCCTATGACGACCGGACATATTTTGACGAATTTTATAAAGATAGGGTTGTTGTAATTTGATACTATTCTCATCAGACGGATATTGTTGTGTTGTATTATTATTATTACTATTATTATTATTATTATGATTATTATGATTATTATTAAATTTGGATTCAAATCGAAGGCAACTGTTTTCAGAAGTATAGTTTTTCATGAAACAATGTCCATTAATTCGTGGTTTTACTCCTGTTGGATAGTGTTCTATATTCAGAGCAATATCCAGTGCCTGGATCAATGCGCTCTGACCAGCACTAGCCCCTACATATTTACGATAAATCGGATTCCCATTTTCATCGTTACCATCAACACCTTCATATATTAACCCTCGCGGTAAGCGATCTTCATTTTCCCATCCATTTAAGTATGGTCGTACCATCCAATAAAAGACGTATGGATCACATTTTTCATGCATCCTTTGCAGAGTGGCATTGATGTCAACAATGGTGGAACTTATGTCCTTCAATGCAATTAACAAGTTTTGGTTATTTCTAGCCTTAATAGCAAGAATGGCTGACATTATTGCAGTAATGGCCCTTCCACCAAATCCTTCTATGGCAGTAGTAACAAGATAAAACCATGATTCATCCAAGGTATTTGAAAAGGTGAATAATGTGGCAAGATTACTAAATAAAGAATAAAATATTAGACATTTCTATGATATATTAAATAAAAATATAAACGTGTCTTTACTATAAATGTTAATAGGATATTAACTTTAAATCAAATGGTTTGTCTGGAAAAATCAGCCGCCAATTCCATAATACGACTGCAGCATGGTTTATAACTGGAGAAATACCCAAGTAATCGGACACCTTGACCCATGGTTTCGCAATACAAGCTGGTAGTCTCTAATGTAGTTGAAATATATTGGTATGAGAAAAACGAAAAAAAAAAAAAAAAGAGGAAAAAAGGAAACTAAATTTCACCCACATCTGAGACTTCATCAAACTTGTTCCATACATATCCATGCGCTAAAGAAGATAGAATCAAAAAAGCGCGACGATATTCTGCTAAAGTTTTAAGAAGATTTGTATCTAAGATCAATAACTAAATTTTGTATGTACAAATAGTCGTTAATATTTCTGATCAAGTACAGTTTAGTTGTACAAGATCACTCTATGTAACTAGAGATTGTTCTTTTTTTATATTATGCAGCTACAAGGTAAAACAAATCACAAAGCGATCTAAATAATACCTTGTTGATCGAGGATCTCAAGCGTCCTGCTAACATTAAGTCATGAAAATTGTCGAGTAGTACTTCCCAAGGTTCATAATAGCTGGGTAGTCGCCGTAGAGGCGGTGTTGAAGGAAGAAAACCGGTCAAAGGACTTATGTCGTAGTCTTCCAATGTAGACAGCATTAGAATTGCTTATTATTTTTTGAATATCGTAAATGTGTGCATTTTAAAATCAGATTGTGTAATGTAGGTACAATACAATAATAATGATAACGATAACCTTGCAGATAGAGATGTTGTTTTTATTGGTTGATTGGCAATTTCGGAGTTTGCCTTTAAAGAGTTAAAGTTGCAGCATTTGAATGTCCGAAACGTAATTAAAGCCTTCTAAAATCCACTTATACTTGTTTAATATAAACTAACTAAAAAAATGCGATCCAAAAAAAAAAAATATATATATTATTTTCAATTTTTTATTTAATCTGATTCCATATGATCACATTGAATAACAGATATTGTGTTAAACAATATGTACAGATTCAGCTGAGAGAATTATCAATACCTAATTATAATTATAACAATAATAAAATTACTAATAACCAGGAGCGTTTCATATGATTATTCAAACGCGCGTAATATGCACATTTTGTTACACTAAATTAACAAATTTGAACACGTGCGCGGTGACTTAGTCGATCTTTGATATATATCTAAGAGCTTCGGGAAATTTAGGAAGAGACGCATCAAAAAAGTCACTAATTTTGGTCAAAGTGCATCAAAAACGTAAGTTTGGTATCACCTTGCATAGATCCTTCGCTACGCTCCGGATCAATTATTTCTTATTACGATGTAAACATGTTTATTCCTGTATTCAAATTAAAACTCAGCCGATAACTTCCTTGCGAATCATGATCTTACCCGATACCGGGCAAATTGTCGAATACAGTAATTTGGCTACACGTGCCGCTCCACGGCAGTGTTCCATTTGCCAAATTACCGCGATTCGACCAGTATTGTATAATTGTATACTAAACAACCAGAGTTACCCTAATAACCAATATAATTACTATTAATAATAACGATAATAAACATATTATTAATTATTATGCCGAGTAATTTAACGTTAGATTCTGAACACTAATCATCGCTTAAAATTCGGGTTGTAAATTTACCGAATTTACGTAACTTGGCGTAAGTTTCAGTAAATTAGTTGGGGACTTTGCGGTAGAAAAGGCAGAAACCCCAATTTTCAATGTGGTCAACATTTTTTTCAATTATGAAAGTCGATTTGCGAAATAAGAAATGAGAATAAGTGATTTATTTATTTCAAGAGAAGCGACGTACAGTACGTACAAATTCTATTTTTTGAAGTGTATTCTTATTTACATAATCACTTACCGATGAAAAAAAGTTCCGTTACGCTATTTAATTTTCTGATTCGAATTCTAAAACAGAAAATATAAGATTTAAATTAGTTTTAAACTCCCACTTATTTCAGTATTTTCGAAATAGGATTAATTCTGAAACCCCCTAATGTAAAGGTGTACGAGACTGCCAAGGCCAATTGAGCTCAAATTATGATATATTCGAGCTTTCGCCCTTTCTACTGCAAAGGCCCCAGTATATGATTAAATGATGCAATAGTACTGACATATGATATGAGTTACTTTACTGAAAGTTAAGATTGTGTAACACAACCCTATTATACAGTACGTACTCAAGAAAATAAGATTTTTATTAGTATTTTCTTAAGGTAGTAAAAAGTTTATTACATTGTGGCACCAGAGGAACCAGATCCCTGACTAACAAATAACAATGTATCACGTCAGAGAAACCGGTTCCTGACAAACAAAATCCCGATAAGTTAGCCAGCATTAGGTTAATTTTTGTCGGGATGTTGTTTGTCGGGAAATGAAAGAGCACTTTGTTTGCTTATGATTTAACGAAAAATTTTAGGCATCTTTGATATATCGATATGCAATATCTACGGATTTAAAATCTCGTGTTACGTACAATATTTTTTTTCGAGTGATTATTTAATACGGGTTTTCCGTGACAATTTAATTATGTAAGTTTAAACTTTGTCCAATTATCTTATATAATCAGGTTTCATAACACGGCAGGATCATTTAAAAATATTCGATGCATAATTTTTTTTTTTTTTATTAAAACAACCAATAAAAAATTGATTAAGAGGTCACAACATTCTACTATGTAAGTATGGCTGAAGGGCTATTTTGATCTGTTTAAACCGAAAATTTTTGTTTTGTCTCTCATTTTGGGGTTCTAACTATGCAAACACAGATGGGTTATTCTCCTGCTTATCGTGCAACCTGCGCCGCTTTCTTATGATCGGATTCTTCTCTTTTTTTTTTTTTCTTTTTTTTTATATGTACTTGACTGTCGTCCCCGACAGGTCATGAGAAAGCTGCATATACGTAGTGGTCGTACCCTAGGGCAGTGTTGTACATTTTCACTGTCCCAGCCTTTTTTTGCCATGTCCCAACGTCCTAACGTCCCAGCGTCCCAAGTGTTTCAACTATGTCCCAAGCCTTAATAATTAATAAATTAATTTAAAAAAATATATAATTATATATTTTTTTAGGTGCTGAACACATTTTTAAAAAAATTTAATTAGATTATCTTAATAAAATTTTAAGTAATTTCAATTTATAAAATTGTCCCAGAATGTCCCAAAATGTCCCAACATATGTCCCAACTGTCCCATGTACAACACTGCCCTAGGGTACAATAACCGGTTAACTGTTAGGCTATCCGGATACCCGAATTATAAAACTGATAAACAGATAAATTATTGAGGTATCCGGTTAACTTAAGATATAATATAGGATAATATAGGGTAAAATACAATTATAATAAAAATTTTAATTTGCGTATTATTTATATACTAGCATCACTCGGTGTAAAACTTGTCTACATCATAAATTTAATGTATTTTAAATAAGAACATGATTTTAATATTTCGTTTGTTTATTATATTTATTTAATAGGTGATATAAATCAATTACACTTTAAACTTATACTGGCTTTCAGTTTTTTGTAAGTATAATAATAATTATTATATTATATATATGAATACAATAAGTACTTACTTTATGTTTTTATTACATACTTTACACAGTACAGAATACTATTATTGTTCCATTCTGAATTGACGTGTGTTCTTTCTGATTTTCATCTTGTATGCAGATCATGTAATAAATTACTGAATTGACATACTGATAATAATAGTACTGATAATAATAGGGTGAAACCCGCGCAGCTAGCTAGCTATGCAGATCACATGAGGGTGAAATCCGCGTTAACCTATAAAACACGCTAACGCGGATTTCACCCAAACCCTATGATCAAAGCGGGTTTTACTAGCTAGCTGCGCGGGTTTCACCCTGACATATAATAATTACTTATTGTCCACATCATTTCTGAATTGACATGTGTTCTTTCTCGATTTTCATCTTGTACTGATAATAATTACTTATTGTTCCACATCATTTCTGAATTGACATGTGTTCTTTCTCGATTTTCATCTTGTATGCAGATCATGTAATAAATTACTGATAATAATTACTTATTGCTCTGAATTTAATTCTGAATGAACATGCGTTCTTTCTCGATTTTCAACGATTGTGAAATGCACAGCAATGTAATAAATTACTGATAATAATTACTTATTAATAATTACATTGATTTTTTTTTCATTAATATATTGGCGTAACAGAAGAACTTCTCATGCCTAAACAAAATAGGAATAACTTGGGGATGCAAGTTTTTTATGTCGAAAAAGATAAATTTATGTTTGTTTAAAAAAATTTAGTAATTATCTTCTAGACATGACACCCGACCAGATTCCTGCCGTTGCCGAAAAACAAATGTGGATGTGTTCTACGCAGGGAATGCCGTTATCCTTTTATTTGAATAGGATATAAAACCGGTTATTAAATTTTGTTAAAGGTTACAACCTTTCGGATAAAAAGTTATCCGGGTACGAGCACTACATATACGACTGACGTCTCGTCAGGCCACAAAGACTGCATACATATGTGACTGCCGTCCGACAGGCCATATCGCAAGACAAACTTGTAAACCACGCCCAACCTTACCAACATACCTCATCGGTACTGTATATACTTAGAACGATACTTATCAATTATTTCATACTTACTCAAGTTACTCACACGCACTGACCGATTACTCAATTATTACCTCATACTCCTACTATACACTCATACTTCCAAATGCTTGGGTGCAAAAATTACCTCATACTTACTTAACCTTGATTGACCTAACGATCGATCAAATGATCGAACATGTGATCGTGACAGAGCGAGTCACATGTTCGAATCCGAGCTGATTCGAGACAAAAACTGCCTCTATACTTACGTATTGAGCAGTTTTGAACCTAAAATACAAGCTTATTTAAGTTTATTTCATTATTATTATATATACTCCAATTAGTATATTATAGACTTTAGACAATTTTTTTAATTTTATATATTAAAAATCTAGTTGGTATATTTAGAATTCTAAATATAGCAATATATAAAATATATAAATAGTTTTTTAAAACCAGTTAATTTAGTAATATTTTTGTAATTATCACTTTATATAATTAATAATTTGAACTAAATTTTAATTAGTATTAGATTAGATAATAATACGGTATAATTTAGAACAAATTTGGTACTGTAATACTACAGTAGTAAACAAATGATAAATTGTATGATCTTATAATAATTACTAGGTTTACTAATTTTTTTCTCTTTAATAGGTTTGCTAGTACTTTATTAAGATTTAATTTTAGAATTTGAATACAAGATTCACTACTAAAATACGACAGCCCTAAACTATTTTAATTTGAAAGTCTGATTCTACCTGGTTGCCTCAAGAATGCCTAGCTGTACATGTTACACTAATTTTTAAAGAAATTAGATATTGGCTAACTCTGTCAAATAGGATTCTCTTTAAATCCCTCTTATCTAGCATCAATGTATAGGATATGTAACTGATATGTATATATACTTAAATTATACAAGAAAAAACAAAATAAAAAGAAGATAAAAGGAAAGTAAAATAAAAAATATCAAAATCTATGCAAAAACTAAAAGAAACAAAATAAGAATAATAAAAGATAAAAAAAAAACAAAGAAAATTCTGTAATAACAAGAGTATGCTAAAAAGAAACTAAAATATAACACTATCTAAATCTAAACTTAAGCCTAATAGAATATAAAAATTATATAATGCTTTGTAAAGAAATGCTTTACCAAAGCAATATATATATATAAAAGAAAATAAAAAGGCTACACCAAATAGAATTTTCTAGAAAAAAATTTTATTTTGAATTATTTTCTAAAACAACCTTTATGTGAGGGGTTCTATAGCAAAAGGTTGTAATGGATCAAAAAAATTTTTTTTTGTAAAAATTTAATTTTTGCAAAAATTAAATTAATTAGACACAATATTAAAAAACTACAGAAAAAAATTTTTTAGTCCATCCCATCACTACTCTTACTGTGATGCTCCCATACATTATTTATTTATCACAAAAAAACTAAAATTCACTTGTAACTTGATTTTAATTTGGTAGCTAATATATTTCCAAGATAAAAGAAGTAACCATTACCAATTTTTTGAAAAGGTAAACTGGATTTTTTACTTTTTGGCAAAATTTTTTAAAAAGTTTAAGAAAAATTATCGAGAATACCAAAACTAGTAGAAAAAGTAGATTTTATGCTTTGTAAAATCATATAATTAACCAAAAATATGCTTTTGTCTAAACTTCTATATCTTTTAACAAAAAACTTCAGAATTGTAGTCCTACTATATCTTTTATAACAATGAAGTCTTCCATTTGAAGAGTCAACACTATAAAAAAAGTTCTTTTTTAGTTCTATTTCAGTTCTTCTTAATATATGGTTTAAAACTCTATATCCAAGTCACTTTCAGATAAGGTTTTTGTTATATATATCAGTAAATATACTAGGAAAATAGAAACCATTTAGGGTTCGAAGGTCCAAATATAAGCCAATAGATATCAGTTGGATTGTTTTAATTGTTGTTTTTTACATTACATCTGATTTAGCCAATCAAAATTCATAATTTGCGAATGCACAAACATTGACTACTTTTACCTTTAAAGTATATGTCCTTCAAACAATTAATTACAAAATTTTTATAAATCAGTATTTGTGAAAATTTTGGTATAAAAGGTCATTAAGAAGAGTTGTCTTACTAGGTTTACTAATTTTAAAATATTTTAAAATATATAACTATTAATATTTTTAAATATATATTTTTATATTTTAATTAATTATTAATTATAATAATTAAAGAAAAAATGTGTTTGTCACCAGAGATGGCAGTCACCAGAGCATGATCGACCAATTAGATTGTATAACATTTAATCAAAACAAAAACAAAGTGTCAAAACTTACTATTATTAGGGACAGGGTTAAAGCCATAGTTAGGGTTCAGGTATAGCTTTGTATATAGTAAAATTTTGCAAAGAATTTTTTTTTATATAAAAAAAAATTGTTTCATAGACAAAATTTTAAATTATAAGTGATTTTTTAAAAAAATCAAAGTTTTTGCACTTATAATTAAATATTAAATTTTAATTGAATTTATTATATAATTTATTTTTATTTAAACAAGTACTATATGCTTATTTTTTTTAATTATATTGTATCTATAGTTGCCTCTCTCTAATCCAGCCCTCCATATACCAAATTCTTAATAATCTGAACTAAAACATTTAGAACAAATATTATATATATATTTCTTTTGGATATATCGAATTAATATGCTATTTTAGGTCTGAACACAAATTAATCAGTACAGTCAACTCTTTCTAATTCGAACTGCCGAGACTGCTTTTTTTTACTATGTAAAAATTTGAAAAAGTTCAGTTTTCAAAAAGTTATATATAACTTATCCGAACTTTATAATAAAATTTACAAATATTCTAGAAAATTTTGTTCAGTTAGAGAAAGTTTAATAGTGATCGGTTTAAAGAAGTTTAGATTAGAGAGAGGTGACTGTATATATAATCTTTTATTTAAATAAATTTATTTTATATTATAAATAAAATTTATTCTATATAATTAATTAAAACTAGTATTCTGACTCAAGTTAGATAATAGTAACCTTATAAGTCAGATATTTAACTCAGGTTAGATAATAGTGCCTGACAGGTTAAATATTTAATCTGGGCCAAATAATAGTAACCCGATGGGTCAGATACTTAACCTGTATTATAACCTGGATCAATAGGTCATATGGGCAATAAATAAAATTGTAATAAATGCCAAAATTGAAAAATAATAGTGTAAATGTTTTTTTCAAATTTTTTTTTTATTTTATACAATACATATTATAGTACAGTATATAGCAAATTATACATCAAATAGGCTTATTTAATTTTTTTTTTTTTATTAGTTACTTTATATATATCAAAATTTCTATTAGTATTCAGTTTAGAAAGAGAAATTTTATATTCTGAACTTTCTCTATACCAAACAAAATTTTTTGAGATAGCCTGTTCGGATTAGAGAAAACCAGCTGTATATATATTTTTTATTTTATAATTACTTTATTCCTATAAAAATAAGTACTACTCGAAAATAAGCACCTCTGGCCTAGATTAAGTCAATTTTGGCCCAAATTATGACAGTCTTAGCTAGCATTATATGCAAAAAAAGGGTGTTTATTTTTAGAAGAATATGGTATTTGTAACTAATATTTATATTCTTTAATTTTATTTTTTTTTTTTTTTTTTTATTTTTTTTAAAAGCGAGATCTGTTCTCTTTTCC
>QKWP01003642.1:6342-17013 GCA_003550325.1 Gigaspora rosea | reverse complement strand
CTAATTTATCGTTATATATCAATGTAAAATAATAAAATATCGGCATAAATTTTGATTATAATTAGCAGTTTAACTACTCAGTATTATATCTTCTTATAATGTAGTTGTTCATTAGAATATCAGTTTATATCGTAAGCCGATATTTAGTTGTTATATCAATCTTAATAATATCGGCCTTTTTTTGGTTTATATTTTAAAAAATTAATATGTCAACAAGATATCGGATGGCAGATATTTATATGGTTATATTAATTAGCCAAATATCTTTTACCCGATTTTATAATGTTTGGTTTGTTACATATTGCCTATAATCTTCTCAATATCGACCTATCATATTAAAAAATTTCGACCAGTGATTTGATATGAAGGTTAAAGCCGCAGATGCAAAATAAACCAATTATGGTCCGGATATGGAAAATGTAATGAAGATAACACTTGACCCGCATGGTATTTATCATGCGACCCTGAAATAGCAACAAGGTGGACAAGTGGAAATAAAAATATTGATGATTGTATGAAATCATTCCAACTTAGAACCTTTAAATATGAAGATGCAATTGAATGGATTCCATTTAATAGATTATCTGTTGTTGAAGAAATTGGTAAAGGAGGATTTGGTTCTGTATACAAAGCAATTTGGTTGGATGGCATATGAAAAATTGAAAAAATTAATGATGATAACTACTGAAGAGTGCGTGAAACATCTAGCATCGTTGCACTTAAGACCTGGTCAGAAGGTTCTTTAAAAGAAGTGAGCTAAATCGTTATTTGTTTAGCTGTTTGTTAAATAATAATTCATTTAATTTATTTTAATTAATTATCTATCTCATTTATAAAGTTTGAAAATCATATGAAATGTATTTTAAATGATAGTCGGTTTAAGATATATGGATTAACACAAAGCAGTAAAAATAATAAATACTTTATAGTACTTCAATATGCTGATAATGGAAATCTTCACAATTTTTTAAGAACAAAATTTCAAGAAGTTAACTGGCAATCTAAATTAAACATATTTTTCGATATTTCTAAAGATTTATCTAATATTTCTTATTCAGGGTATATTCATGCAGACTTTCATAGTGGTAATATTTTGCAAAACAAAGGTACTAGCACAACTTTGCATTCTTATATTGCAGATTTAGGATTGACTAAAAAAGCTAATAAAAATGACTCAGAAGGTGAAATTTTCGAAATTATACCTTATGTAGCTCCAGAAGTATTATTTGGTCAAAAGGTTACAAAAGCTGCAGATATTTACAGTTTTGGAGTTATTATGTCTGAGATGTCAACTGGACAAAGACCTTTTGATGTTCAGGAATTTGATCACAAACTTGCAATAAAGATTTGCAAAAGATTAAGGCCAGAATTTGCTCCTAGAACTCCTAAATACTATATTGAATTGGCTAAGAAATGTATGAATTGAATTCTAATCCACAAAAACGGCCTAAAGCTTATGAAATTTGAAATACAATAAGTAATTGGCTTGAAGAGTTAGCTAATTCAAATGATGATAATGAAATTAAAAAGCAATTCTTAGAAGCAGTTAAAGTTATTAAATCATCTCCAATACCAAAACATTCTGATGAAATGTATACCAGCAAAATTCTTAGAACAAAATTAATTTCAAAAGCAATTAAAGGTGTTTATTTTTGATTAATATATTGTATTAAAATTATATTATTTGATTTAGTTAAAAATAATAATAATTGTTTATTTAGATTTGTCTCAAGCCCAAGCTGATTCTGCTCAAATAAATCTTAATATTACTGAAATTTGAAAATTCTATATGTATACACTATTAAATCTATTTTATAACTTATAATAGTAAAAATTTAATTTGTACGGTATCTTTAAAATTAAATATTAGCCTGAAGAATGTTGCAAATATGGTATTAAAGCCTATTAAATTAAATTGTTATCCAATTTCATATGCTTTTTGATCAATTTTATAAATGTTATATATTCTTACTATTACTACAATAGAAAAATCATACTATTTTGTTTTTATATATTATTATTATATGGCCTATTATATTGCTATTGCTATAAATTTAAAATAGTATCTTTAAATACAAAATTACTATATACCACCACTAGTAATTATTGCCAATAAAGTGTAACATGTAAATAAAAAGTTTTTGGCTGTACTAAAAATTAAAATTTAATAATATTAGGGTTAGAGTTTAGAACTAGGATGGGCAGGTGTATAGTTTATACCAAAAATTTTACAAAAAATTTTTTTTGTTAGAGCCTCAAGAGTGATTTCATAGACAAAATTTAAAAATACAAATATACATTGGCAATGATCACCAGTGGTAATAAATAGCAAGCTTCTTTTAAATAAAGCTTTATAAGTAAAATAAAAAATACAATACATAATTGTAGGGGTGCTAACATTTATATTTTAGGAGGTGAGGGTCAAGCAAAATTTTACCTCTTAATTAAAATTTGATTGGCTAAAATTATATATATATATATTATCTGGAGTGGGGGCAAGCCTCTATAGCAAATAGAGATTAGGTAATAATGTTATTGCCCTAGTTAATTTTTGCAATTATAAGTTTTTTTTTATTTGTATCAATATATATTTTTGAATGTATATTTTTGAAAGTATTTAATATTTCTGTACATGTGCGCTGTAATGTACCTTATATGATTTGGTGTAATGTGAAATCAAAACAACTAAAATATCCCTTTTTTTGTTAGAGTTAGGGTAAGGTTAGAATAGTGTGTAGGCAAAAAAAGGGGGTTATAGTAAAATTTTGCAAGGAATTTTTTGTGTTAAACATATCCACCGATTTGATTTTTAGGGGTCTTTTTTCGATAAACCATTACACAAACTTCTGCTATTAAGTGACGTGAAGAATAACAAACGAAACCTTCAAATAAAATAGTTTTTTGGCCTCTATGTGAGATAAATAAGCAATAAACATTCAAAGAACAACTATGCCAAGCTGTAAAAGGAAGCACTATTACTAGTTGTTGAAGCGTTTTGGTATTTTCAGGTAGAAAAGGATCGGTTTGTCATTAAACGATCGGTTGTATAATGGGTAAGGGTAAATTCGGAAGAACTTTTCAGAAAAACTACCTTTTTAACTTACTTTCAGCTAATAATTAAAATGTAGATATTACAATATTCTATAGACTTAATTATGGATTATAAGTAAGTTTAAAAGACCGTTGTTGTCAAAACTCACTTTGTAATAGCAAATAATTCTCGATCATGATTGGCTAATTTTGGGTTGAAACCAAATCAGTGGATATGAGCACAAAGAGTGCTTTCATAAACAAAATTATGCGCCACAGGCGATTTTTTAAAAGATCACTATTTTTTCTCAATTTTACATCACACCTGATTCTATGATCTGATTGGTTTATTAGATGGGTGCATTACAACGCATATGTGCTAAATTACATAAAAATACTTTGCAAACTGTATAATTAAATTAAAATATTTATATTATTAATAATAAATATTTGGTTTCCTCTAGCCTTCTTAAACTAAAAATTTAACCTTTTAGTTTAAAATAGAAAAGTATGAGGTGAAATGTCACATTTTTTTTCTGTAGCAGTTTAATGGTTAGCCCTGACTGCAAGTGATAGGCTTGCCCTATTGCATAGATCATTAGATGATTAGTTAGAAATTTTAAATATAGTATTTCTTTATATATCNTTAATATTGGTAGCACACGAAATAATTAAAAAATTTAACCGTGTAATTTTTGTTATTCGAACTGATCGGAAGGATTTTATAGTGATTTACATTATGCATATTGTTTACTTATTTATATTTTTTAACCAATCAAATCGAATGTCCACCATGCTGGTTAAAAATTGAATTAAAATTTTGCCAATTTTGTACAAAACGAAGATGTAACCTCCAAAAACAAATATTTTTTGATTTAAAATTTTTAGTATATGTAAAATCATGCCCTGAGCAACTTTACTTAGGCGACCTAAGTAGGTTACTTTGTAAGAAAAATAGTTATCTATATACTAAAGTTAAAATTTTTGGGGTTTAAATATAAAACTTTTTTTTGATTAGGTAACCTACTCTGGGCCCTTAAGCAATGTTGTTCAGCACATGATTCTACTTAATTCAAAGTCATAATATGTTTTCTTGGACTTTATACTAAGTGAAGAATGGGGTTAAAGGTTGGAAATAATTTTTTTTCTAAAAAATTTTTTAGAAAAAATTTTTTTTCTAAACTTTAACCCCATTTTTCACTTAGTAAAAGGTCCAAAAAAATGTGCAGTGACCTTGAACTGAGTAGAATCACATGCTAACAACTTTGCTTAAGGGCCCAGAGTAGGTTACCTAATCAAAAAATGGTTTATATTTAAGGGTAGGGTGTACAAATTTCCAATTTCATATAAAATCGATTGTAGATCAACTTTGTGTACCCAATTTATATGATATCATATGATTTACATATAAACATCATATGATCTGACCAATCAATTTTTTGTACAACCTACAAAAATCATATAACGTCCTACAAAAATTTAATTATATGTAAAGTTGATTTTTTTTAAAGCAATAGATATTGCGCAACTTCATTATTATAAACAAACTATTTAAAACTATCTATACTATAAATTTTATACAAATTGGTCAAGATCTTAAAAAAATTTATCAGAAGCATTTTTTTATTTACTATATAAAATTCTAATATACCACGTAGATTATATGAAAAATGATCTACGTTCATCCTACCCTTAATTAATACTTCTTTTTCTTTATTTCTTTTTCGCTTTTTTCTGAATATAGGTTGTTATTAGAATCGTCGCGGTGTTGTGATTTCGTCTTGTCGGCTTCGGAGTTGCTTTTTTTTGTAAGAGTTTTTTTTTTAATATTTAATTAATGCTTCTTTTTCTTTTAGTCGCCATTAGAATTGTCATAGTGTTGTGATTTTGTCTTGTCGTCTTTGGAGTCGCTTTTTTTGTAAGTTTTTTTTTATATTTAATTAACACTTCTTTTTTTCAGTTTTTTTTCTGGATTTAGGTCATTGTTAAAGTCCCATGTAATTCGTTGCTTCAGAATCACTTCTTTTCGGAAAGTTTTATTTCTGGTTTTCTTTTTTTTTTTCTAACTTTTTCTTTTTTTGTGTAGCTTTGAAGTTGTTATAGTCGTTGTAGCAATTAAAACAGCGAATTCGATTCTTGTTTTTTTTCTTTTTTGGCTTCGGGTGCTCCCTATTTGTTGAGTTGGAAAACATCGTGATAAGTATTTCAAATTTTTTTCTTCAATTTTTTCTTCGTTTTAGTAATCCTATTGTTTCTTTGAGCAGAGAATGGACTTGAAAGCAATAAGATAAGTATTGGTTGTATTTTTTTATATTTGTTCTTCTAGTGCTATTGTATTGGCACTAATATTTTTTGTCTGTGTAAATTGTTTTGGGCTTCATGAAATTTTTTTTCTTTCTTTTGGTTTGTCAAAAGTGGTAGGAGTTTGGTACTAGACTTGGAAATGTTGTGGTAAGTACTTTCAATTTTTTTTCTTATACTTTATTTATTTTCTTTCTCTTTATAATTCAGGAAATCTGAGGAATCAGGGCAAAATGATATAGATACCGATGGGTCTCTTCTTTTAGTATGTGTTATGACTTTTGTTTCGGGTAAGGATAAGTTGGCTCTTTTTTTCTCTTTGTTTGTTAGAACTATTAATTTCTTATTTGTTTCATTTTTGTAGGTTGAATATACGATCGTATCGTCGTGTTGCATTTTTTTTCTAGGTATGATTTCGTTTAATTTTGAAGGATGGCTTGTGGGAATTTTAGTTCGTCTTGCAAAACGATTCTATAGTTTTGATTTCATCTCTTGGTTTTTTTTTTAAATTTTTTTAATAAATTTGACTCTATTATTATATCTATATTACGGGTTCGTCCTTTGTTTTTTTTTTTTTTTAATAAAATTTTTTTAATAAATTTGACTTTATTATTACATCTATATTATGGTTTCATCGCTTGGCTTTTTTTTTATAAAATTTCTTTAATAAATTTTAAGTGTTTATGATCGGCCAATCAAATTTGATCACGTGATCACGTGATTGGGCGTTCGATATAGGTCGATCACATGATTTGCATATCACATTTTGATTGGTCAATCACGGGGTCGCTATGGCGACAGGTCGCCATAAAATAACACCCATAAATATAATTAATTTTAGCTAATTTCTATTTGTACATCTGTATACAAAATATAAGGTAAACAGGGGTAATTTGGCGGATATGGGTAATTTGGCAGATTTCAGATATCTAGTGATATCCGGCGATCACGTGATCAGAATCAGACAATTTTACCACCATTCGAATCCTCTTGCCGAGAGGATTCGAATGGTGGTAAAATTGTCCGATTCTGATCATGGAAACACAAGATATCTAAAATTTGTCAAATTATTCTATTTATTATAATATCTTTCTCGCGTGGATCACACCGTGTAGATAAATAATATGCTCGACGGATGCTTTTTGTGCAACAAAAACAATTGCTTTACTGATTTATGAATCTATATAAAAATAAATTTATTGTTTCCTGAAACCTTGTCACGTTATTTTTTGCAAAATTCATCACATGTAGTCACATTATTTTTTAACTTTTATCATACCGATACTCTTATATTAATCTGTAATTACTATTAAAAAACTAAAATAAATATGCCAGAAGTATCTTATATTGAACGAGGTGAGGCTATTTGTGCTGCACTTAAAAAAATTAGAAAATTGCCCTGCTGGTTCAAAGCCTCCAAGCATAAGTAGTTTGGCTAAAGACTTTGGCCTTGCAGAAACTACCTTTCGACGTGCCATTAAAAATGGTGGCCCCCCTAATCGTCCAGGTGCACCCAATGTTTTGACTGCCCATGAAGAAAACCAACTTGTAGGCTATTGCATTAACATGCAAAAGCTTGGGTTTGGTTTAACGAGGTCTGGGGTTAATCATTGTGTAATGGAAATTATGCGTTTAAATCAGCGATCGCATCCTTTTGGAGAAAATGGGCCGGGTCAGGATTGGTGGACACGATTCATGAGGGACCATCCAGAATTATCATTTCGTGTCCCTCAAGCATTGTCAGAAGCGCGTGCGCAGAAAGCCAATAAAACTATAGTTAAAGATCATTTTCAAAAACTTGAACTAATTATAAATGAAAATTCTCTTACCGCAATACAAATATGGAATATGGATGAAACGGGATTCGTTATTGTCCCTAAATTAGAAAAAGTTATCGCCCGAAAAGGTGCACGTCAAGTCCATAAAATTGCACATGGAAATTCCCATGACCATATTTCCGTTGCACCAACTATTTCGGCAGCTGGATCCTATATTCCACCATTAATTATTTATAAAGGCATCCGTATGATTCCCGGTTTGTTAGAAGGTGCACCTCCGGGAACCGTAATGGGTTTTACAGACACGGGGTACATGCGTGAAGAACTCTTTCAGATGTACCTTGACCATTTTATTAATTCAATTCTGCCTGCCCAACCTGTTTTATTAATGTTAGATGGCCACAAAAGTCATATTAGTTATACAACTGTTGACTTTTGTCGCGATCATGGCATCCTTCTTTATGCGCTTCCACCACATACGACACATGTTTTACAACCGTCAGAAATTCCTTTTGCTAAATTAAAAAAATTATATGGTAAAGCATGTGACAAGTATCACAATGACAATGATGGAATGATAGTAACAAAATACACGTTCGCGAAAGTTTTTGGCCCAGCCTTTATTGAAACTTACACACCACAGGCTATTTGCAATGCTTACAGATCAACAGGGATATGGCCCTTTAACCTAAATGCTATCACTTCTGATCATTTAGACCCATCATTAACGACCGAACAACTTAATCTTTCAATTTTGTGTACCCAACCTTCTGTTCAACCATCTTCAGTACACCAAAAACTAACTAATTCGAATCATCTTCGCTCTACTCGTTTAAATAAATTAATTGAAGAAAATGAAGCGCTTAAAAATGAGAATGACTTGCTAAAATTTCAAATTTCAGCAGCAAAGGAGGAACTGGATACTTACAAAAATCCTGGAATATGCGATTTGCGTTTGGTCCTTAAGTATCCGGTTTTACGCCTTCCGCCTCCTAAAAATCCACAGGTAGTTGCTGAGAATCAGACAGAGTCTGAAGTACCTCCTTCACAAAAGAGAAGAAAGACGTTTCCGTTTGCAAGGCTCTTGACCAGTGAGGAAAGTTGGCAGCAACTGCAAGAGTCAACCAGGGAAGCAGAACAAAAAACCGAAGAAAAACGTCAAAAAAAAGAAATAGCAGCCCGAAAAAAAGCCGAACGGGAACTACTTTCGGCTCAAAAAAAGGAAAAGCGAGCTCAGAAAGTTCAGAAGAAATAAAAGGCCGTTAGAAAATTAGAAAAAAATTAAAAAAAAAATTTTTCAAATAAAGTTTGAGAATCCGCCAAATTACCCTTGTCAATCAAATTTCCACTTTTTTAATGCCATATGCAAAGTGACGATTTTTATACTAATCCGATCTGTCACATGATTCTTTTTTTTATCAGGCTTATTCTTGTATACGGTATTATTCTGTGATTTAAATATTGGAAAATCTGCATGGGTTAAATAAAAGTTTACCCAATAGCAATGTTAACTTCGCCAAATTACCTCTATCTACCTTAAGTATATTAATAACTCAAAAATTTTGATTATAAAACTACTTTTCAACTTTAACAAAAAAATTATATAAAATTTTAGTATAAACTCTAATCTCTAATCTAATTTATTTTAACTTTAATTCAATTTAATTTTTTTCTTTAAATTTGTATTAATTTTTTTATAAATTATACTTGTGTTTATATATACAAATATAAATTGATAAATTTTTTATTTTTATATAAATTTAATTAGAGGCATGCCCTTATTAAAAAGTTTAATTTAAAGTATTATAATACTAACTAATAATAAATAAATATTAACATAAAATTTGCCTTTTAAATCTTTACTCTCTTGATTCTTTTGCAAAATAAAATCTAATTATTACAGTAAATTTATAAAATTAAATTATAAATTATATAAATAATATCTAATCCATCTTTTTACAAAAAAATAAGTTAGATGTTATCTATATGTTTTACAATAAAAAATGACTAAAAACAATAGTAAATGATGCACTTTATAGTAAAAAAATAAATTTACTACTGCAATACTTTATTTTATATTTTAAATATTTCTGATAAAAAATAAAAATCTGATAAAATCTAGTAGGTTTAGGTTACTGATAAATTAGTCTGAGCTTTTATTCTTGAATATAATTTATATGTATTTGTTATTGTACAATTTAAGTTGTTTATATAGTTTTTATATAACTTCTTATATAAATTACCCAATAAAGATACAAGCAAGACCTTACCTTAAAAAAAAAATCTGATAAAATTTGATTAGAAAAACTAAATAGATATAACTAAGTTTGCACTATAGCAGGACCCCGAAATATACATAGATAGGTCAGATATGAGTTTGCTTATTTTTGAGGTTTTTTATATAGATCTTTTCTATTTATAGTAATTTTTGCTTATTTTTGAAGATCTTTTCTTTTTTAGTAACCCTATAATTAACCTGACCTATCTATGTATATTTTCGGGGTCCTACTATAGCTACTGGTAGGGTTCCTCAAATTCAAATCAAATCAAATATTGGATCAATTTGAATTTGTTCAAATCAAATTGACCCTGATTTGAATTTGATTTGATTCAAATATTTGAATTTGAATTTGATTTGAATTTGAATTTTTAATAGTAATTTTCAAATCAAATCAAATATTTGTCAAATCAAATCAAATTTGACCATATTTGAATTTGATCAAATCAAATATAGTCAAATTTGAATATCAAATATTTGATTCAAATATTTGAAGATCAAATCAAATTGCGGAACCCTAGCTACTAGTATGCTATAATTTTTTACTATAACTCTGGTATACTTAATTGTTCAATTATATTCCTTTCAAGTCATTTGATAAAATAACATAATAGAGCATTATTTTAGACAAAATAGCATGCTCTAACTCTAAGTATAAGTAAATACCAAAGAAAACCAATTGAAAACAAACATCTGATTAGTTAATTTTTTGTAAATTTATCATAATTGCTACCAAATTACATAATTGCACTTTAACCTGAGTTGGGTAGTTATAGGACTCTGAATAATACTACATATCTGCTAATTTGATTTTTTGGGTCTTTTTTTAATAAACTGTTATACAAAAGTTTGCTTCTAAGTGCTAACAAACAAAGCACTTGTTACAACTAACAAAAGAGCTTTTTTGACATCTAGACAAGTTAAAAAAACTAATAAAACTCAATAAAAAAGTTATGCTAAGCTGTAAAAAGAAGTACTTTTACTGTTTGCAAATTTTTAAAAAACTAATCTTTGTAACACATATTTGGCTTATAATTAAATATATAAGCACTATAATTTTTTATGTATTTAATCATAAATACTAAGTTAGTTAAAAGACTATTCTTATGAAAATTTGTATTATAATAAATCTTAAGTACAAAATTTTTTTGATAATCCTCAATCATTATTGGTTAATTTGGGGTCAAAACAAATTAGATAATATGAATATAACTAAAGATTTTTAAAGTAAACAAGAATTTCTAAATTTTTTCTAAAGGTTATGTTTTTTTTTTTTTTTTTTTT
>QKWP01003641.1:0-10032 GCA_003550325.1 Gigaspora rosea | reverse complement strand
ATTAAGTAAACTTATTCAGCAGATCAAAATACACTTACCACAAAATATTCATAAGTATTGGAGAATTTTTTATTAATTGACTTTTGATTTTTACATTTGACAAAAAAATTAAAATTTTTTAAAAAAATTTATTCGACGAACGTAAAAGTTAAAAGTTAAATAATAATAAGCTTTCCAATACTTATGAAAATTTCATAATAAGTGTATTTTGATCTGCTGAATAAGTTTACTTAATCGATTTTTTCGATTTGCTTAGTAAAATTTAGACTTTACTATGTAGCAACTATCTGCGATTAACTAAAAATCGATTTTCTTCAATATGATTGGCTATTTTACTATATATATATATAGGACGTGATATTTGGGGACCCCCCACCCCCTCAAAAAATTACGTGATTTTCTGCACTCCCCTAAGAAAGAAAATGGAAATTCGATTATGGTAAGTAAATTTATTTCGAAGGCATGTAGTAGATTACAACTAAGTGAAGAAGAAAGGAAAAATCACCATGATATTCCTGCAGAAGCGCGCTGTTATCTTATACCTGGTAAAAATAAGAAAAATTACTGGATGATTGAATATTTATTAAAACAAATCAAAGAAAAGGCCATCTCAATTTTTGAAGCAAAGTTCCCTGGTACAAAAGCTGTTTTTGCCTTCAATAAGGGAAGTGCAGTAAATCATGTAATTTCCTGGGGGGTCCACTATCTATTACATCCTATATATATATATATAGTCTAAATAGCCAATGATATTGAAGTGTTCGTCAAATATATTTTTTTAAAAAATTTTATTTTTCCATCGAACGTAAAAATCAAAAGTCAATTAATAAAAAGTTCTCCAATACTTATAAAAATTTTGTGGTAAGTGTATTTGATTTGCTGAATAAGGTTACTTAATCGATTTTTTTCGATTTTCTTAGTAAAATTTAGACTTTACTATGTAGCAACGTTTGTTAATTGTGGGCGAATATATTTTTTTAAAAAACTTTAATATTTCTGTCAAACGTAAAAATCAAAAGTCAATTAATAAAAAATTCTCCAATACTTATGAAAATTTTGTAGTAAGTGTATTTTGATCTGCTTAATAAGGTTCTTTATCGATTTTTTCGATTTGCCTAGTAAAGTTTAGCTTTACTATGTAGCAACGTTTGTCAATTGTGGGGCGAATATAAAACTTTAATATTTTTATTAAATGTAAAAATCAAAAGTCAATTAATAAAAAATTCTCCAATACTTATGAAAATTTTATGGTAAATGTATTTTGATCTGCTGAATAAGGTTACTTAATCGATTTTTTTCAATTTGCTTAGTAAAATTTAGACTTTACTATGTACAACTTTTGTCAATTATGGGATAATTTATTTTCAGGTCAAAGACGTTTTTGAATTTTTTTAAATATACTAAAATTTGATTGGTCAGTAGTTCTATCACTAGGGGGGATCAGAACCTATGTAAACCCTAATCACGTAATTTACTGCACTTCCCTAACAGTACGAATTACGCAGCATTTGCAGATGATGCCCATAGCACAAAGAATGAACAAAGGACCTAGAGGAAAGCAAAGTATAATGCGGCCAACAACTTTTATTGATGCTAATAGTCGACAGAGGGAGCAAACAATAGTATTTGAAGAGGATTACTTTGATCCCGATTTGAGAAGAAAGCCAAAAGAAATAAAAAAGGTGTTAGAAGAAAAAGGACTTTTTAAAGAGGGATTAATTTGGATTGCTTGGCATGTAAAAAAAAAGAATGATTCAGGTAGAACAGATTGTTGTTTGAGGAAGATTATGGCTTCTCAACCAGATTTTGTTGCCCAAAAGTCTGCCGTTGTGAAATTAATCGAAGATACCGGCCATATCTGCATTTTTTATCCAAAGTTCCACTGTGAACTTAATTTAATCGAAATGTATTGGGGGTGGCTAAGAGATATGCAAGAGATTACTGTGATTATACATGGACCAGCTTGCAAGAAACTATTACACAAGCACTTTTCAGTAGACATTGTTACGATTAGAAGGTTTGCTTGCAAATTATGGAAATATATGGAGTTGTATCATGAGGGATTGACAGGAAAATTTACGGAATATGCATATAAAAAATTTAAATTGTACAGAAGAGTTCCTCAAAATGAATTGGCTTCATTTATTCAAAAAAATAGAGAAATGGGCCCTGTTTAATAAATAAATAAAAATTTAATAGCAATTAGATAAATAAATAAAATTTAATTGCAATTAAATAAATAAAGTAAATTTAATGCGCTTGTGTGTAATTAAATAAAATAAATTAAAATAAATAGTATGTAATTTATATTGTGTGTAATTTAAAATTGATTATTTTAAAAAAATCAGAAAAATTAAAATAATCGATGATGTGTCATGTAATTAACATCTGCTCGAGTTTGGCAAAAATACAATTTTTGGGCGATTTGAAATTTTTTTAAAAATTAAGCCAAAATGGGATAAGTCATATGACTTCTGTCTTTAGGTGTCCTGCATTATATAATGTAATACAAATTACATATGAAAATTACCTGTAAATGAAATATAGCGTGCATATATATATAACTTTTTTCATACTAAGTTAACGACTTGTGTTGATTAATTGAAAGTTATAGAGTCATTGAGATGAATCTAACGGTAGTTAGATCATCCAAATCGGTCCTGTAGATAGCAAGATATCGTTAAAAAATATTGGCTGACTATATAAAATCTTTATGTAAACATTGTTAGTTTGTATAGAATTTTATATAGTTGGCCAATCATTTTTTAATGATATCTTACTATTAATTAGGCTGATTTGGATGATCTAACTTACCGTTAGATGTGTTTTAATGAGCTTTACAACTTTCAATTAATTGATACAAATAGTTAGGGCAGTGTCATTAATCACCTGATTATTTTTTATCAGAGGCCTACCCCCTCCCTCTTCCTTAATATATAAATAGTCAGGTTCTTATATATAATTTTAACTTTTTTTACTCCTCTCCCCCCTAAAAAATCACCTGATTTTTGTTACTCCCCTTAACTTAGTATGAAAAAAAGTTTTATATATATGCACGCCACATTGCGACTATAAGTAATTTTTATAGTTTTACCAATATCACTAGTTTTACCAGTTTCACTAGTATTACTAGTATTACTAATTTTACTAGTTTTATAGTTTTACCAATGCTGATTGGTAATTGGTGATTGGTAAAAAATGGTGCACTATTATAGTTTAGTTTTACTAGCAGCTTTAGTTTAGACACTTTTGCAGTAATGTGATATAGTACATGAGAATTAACCAATCAGATAATTTAAATTTTGATCATTCTGGATCAGTCCGATACCAAAACAAAACATGTGTACAAGAAGAAAAAAGAAAAAAGAGCAAAAATACTTGTAAACTAGTGTTTAAATCAGCATTAAAAACTACATAAAAATGGCTGAAACACGATTTTACATATAGATAGTAACTCTCTTAGGCTATATCTATAAACCCTAACTCTAACTTTAACAATAAACCAAAAAGTTAATCCGAATCAGAACACAGAAAAATTCATATATATATAGATATGAAAAACTGGAATTTTTAGTACAAACCGGTATAAAATAGAATTTTAATAGCAACGAATTTTTGTGCAAAATTAAGAGCAATATATGTTGTAAAGGGCAAATCCGACCTATAAAACCGGAAGTTAAGGCTGTGCTCGATTTCTATTTTTATTCTTTTATTATTTCTATGTATATCTTTTCTATTTTTAAATATTATATCTTAGTGTTACCATTTATAGTAAGGCCGTGACTCGATGGAGTTGAAAGAGTTATGGAGTCGAAAGAGTCCATAGACTCATCAAATCTATCGAATCGATTTTTAGTTTGTATTAAAAAGTATATAAGGGCCGTAAGTCATTGAAGGAAGCAGTAGTTAATACTAGTTCGAAATAGTTCTAAGTAGTTATAGTTAGTACAAGTACCCACTTAGGAGTCTCAACCTTCGAAATTAGAGTAGAAGTGTTAGCCCTAGAACTCTGTATTTCCTTTGTACTCTTTTCTTCTTATAAATAAAAACATATATGTATTTTGTCCTCTAAGAAATTACTATCACTCTTATAAGAAAAATTAAATAGAGATACTTATCTTAATTACAACGTTACCGTAATAAGACTTTCTGAATCTTGAGACCCAGACCAAGTCTTTCCATGCCTCTTTCTGCCTGCCAGTTCAAGGTTTAGAAGTCTTGACCTGTACTTAAATAGAGTTTTAGTTAAGTACAGGAGTAATTAGTAATTATATAGAAAACCCCTGCAAATCAAAACTTCACAATTGGTGGTGACTGTGAAATTGAACTTCACAACACACCTGAAGCAAAGACTTTATACCAACCCAACGATATACTATGAGATCAAATCAATCAAAATAGATGATGAATTAGAACGAATATCTAGAGAACTTCAACAATTAAATAATAGCCTTGAGGATACATTAAAAATTTATGCTAATAAAATATCAAGGCCACGACCTATATATACAACTCCAAGGCCTACCTATTACAATTATGAAGAAGGATATATAGTTGAAACTTCTACAAGACATAATAGACATTCCTACCTGCCGAATCGAAGAAGAAATCTGCCCGTAAGATCTAGCTAGAAGAAAAACAAGGGCCATGAAGTTTATAGTATAAGAGAAGAAATAAAACATATAGTTAGTAAATACTTAAAGGTAGCAGAGTTACATAACAACTGTGCCACTCTAGCAAAGACTCTTATGGACGAACAAGCTGCCAAATTTTAACAACTTGTAAATGAAGCTATTGGAAATGACTACGTCGACAATGTACAATTCTATCAGAATCTAAAAATAGTATTAAAAATATTAGAAAATTTAATAGATGGGGGAAGAATTGTGAAAAACAGTGATAGTATTATACCGATTCTATACTTATCTTTAGATACCCAAACACCGTCTACAAAAAAGAAAAGTCCAGTAGCCCCTGTGAAAAATTTTCCCTCTGTGAAGCCCTGTTCTAAGAATCGACCAAAGAAGTTACAAAAGTCCAGAGTTAAAGAAGAAACCGAATACTTGTCTCCATATATCAAGCAGACTGCTCCTGTGAAAAAAAATAACCAGCCTCAAGTCTACACCCTGAAACCTTCGTCAACCAAGCCCGGACTAAAAAGGCCAAAAGAGCGTAAACCTGTTAACTATGAAAATCGTTACCAAAATGATGTGGGCGCTTCCAAAGGTGAAGGTGAAACGAGTAGTATAAAGGATAAAAAGAAAGCATACCCATATTGTCAAAAATTGGCAGAGATTAGTAAACAAGAAGTAGATGAATCAGAACAAAAAAGGGACGAAGGAATAACAAACGAACCTACAAAATCTATAAAAATCATTGAAGACAAAGCCCTAGAAGAAAATGATAAAAAAATGTTAGTTGAAGTCGAAGGTGAAAGCAAAGTAATAAAGAACAATGATAAACTCACAAAGCCTCTTAACGGTGAAGCACTAAACCATGCCTGTGAAAGATAGTTAGAACGGGTTAAAGACTTTCGAATAACATGCAAGTGGAATGAGAAGAGTAAAATAAAAGATCACTTACCATGGAATCTACTAAAGAAATAGCAAATTTTGACAACTGTAATCGAGCCAAAATTAAAGTTAAAAATGGGTATGAGGCATTTGAACAGCATCTAAAACCTACCGAAGTATTTGAGATAATTAGACCCCGAAATTGGAAAAAGCCTCTGATTCCAAAACGTTTCTATTAGGGTTCCGCAATTTGATTTGATCTTCAAATATTTGAATCAAATATTTGATCAAATTCAAATTCAAATTTGACTGTATTTGATTTAATCAAATTCAAATATGGCCAAATTTGATTTGATTTGACAAATATTTGATTTGATTTGAAAATTACTATTAAAAATTCAAATTCAAATCAAATTCAAATTCAAATATTTGAATCAAATCAAATTCAAATTAGGGTCAATTTGATTTGATCAAATTCAAATTGATCCAATATTTGATTTGATTTGAATTTGAGGAACCCTAGTTCCTATAAAAGTCACCAGGAGTTGGAAAGATTAAATAAGATTTGATATATAAAAGGCCCAGAAAAAAACAAACCTTTATATATACCATGGTATGCAACCATGACTTTTGATCCAGAAGGACAGCAAGCAAAATTAACTCCAGCACCCTATTAAATATAAACAGTTAAAGGACACCAATGTCCACGAAATTAAATATTTAGAAAAAAAAAAACTATTGGCACGAATCTTACCGATTTATTCTAACTCAAAAACTTTAATTAAATAGTTTAATTTTGTAATCCTAAAAATGGATATTTGGCTAAAAATTATAAAAAAAAAAAGAAAGAAAAAAAACTGTTGCGCTTAAATTATGTCATAAATCAGATAAATAACATGAAGAATTTAATGGAAAGTTAAAAGTGTATTGTGATATTGGGCTTAAAGATCCAACCGTTTTAAATGTTTTGGCATCTTAAGAGACAATACTTCTAAAAAGAGTATATTCTTGTCTTGGAGCATGCAGCAACAAAATCTTAACTTCGTGTCGAAATGAATCGGATAGTGTTAAAATTTTGCGAACCAATTTACGTAGTGCTTACGTTACAGACTTGGGACTATCAAAGGCAGCATTTATGGAATTTTACCATATAGCACTGAAGTTTTAGATAGGGAACAATATAGCAGTAATAGGAGAGCGACCTGAGTTTGCTCCTGGATCTCCTAAATGCCACCGAGAATTGGCAAATCGATGCATAAATACTGATTCTAAAGACAGCAGCGGATATAATGGATAAACTCAATAAAATGGAAAAGCTCCGATTTATCATCTGATCTTAAAGAATGGGCTAGTAAGAATTTGAAAATTTAAAGTCGATACTTCAACATTGGCCCATATATTAGATAATTTTAAATTTCTGCAATGTACAACTTCTACTTCGGAAGCGTCAATCGTTATGCTGTCTTATTCTTTAATTACATTAGAATATGTAGTGGAGATTTTATCGTGGATCGGTCAATATTCAAAGATTTATAATGTTGCAGAAAATCTCTAAGAATTTAATTTTTTTTAGAGATAGTAGGGATAAGTCCACAGACGAAGTATTTTATAAGCTATGCGATAAAACTTATAAAGTGGAGATGATTATGGAGTAACGGCAGATAGCTTTATTTTCTCTTTAAAGAAAGAACAGTCAGTACAGACCCGATAATAGAGCATGGTTGATCGGGATGGATTAGAGCGAGTTGAGGGGCCCTAATTACATTAGTTATTGAAGTTTCAAGAAAAAACCGGAGGTAGTGCTCCTAGGTCCGGTCCGGGTCCGGTTCAGGATCAGACCAGACTCAGACTCTAAATTTTACTAATTTTAGACTTCAGACCATCAACTATGAGTCCGGTCCGGGTCTGGTCCGAAGTCTGCAGACTGGTCTGAGTCCAAATATATTTATATGTATTTTTTGGCGCTGAACAAGTTTACTTAGTGCATTTTGTTAGAATTAATTAGTAAAATTTTATGAATCATAAGATTTTATAGAATTTTATTAATAAAATTCTATAAAATCTTATAATTCACAAATTTTTATTAATTAATTCTAACAAAATGCACTAAGTAAACTTGTTCAGCACCTAAAAATACATTAAATCGGCAGGGTTGTTTTTATTTTACTTGAAATTTGGAGAAAAGATGCTTAAATTTGACTTTTTTGATCAAAAATCCAAAATTATGCATCTTTTCTCCAAATTTCAAGTAAAATAAAAACAACCCTGCCGATTTAATGTATTTTTAGGTGCTGAACAAGTTTACTTAGTGCATTAAGTTAGAATTAATTAGTAAAATTTTGTGAATCATAAGATTTTATAGAATTTTATTAATAAAATTCTATAAAATCTTATAATTCACAAATTTTTATTAATTAATTCTAACAAAATGCACTAAGTAAACTTGTTCAGCACCTAAAAATACATTAAATCGGCAGGGTTGTTTTTATTTTACTTGAAATTTGGAGAAAAGATGCATAATTTTGGATTTTTGATCAAAAAAGTCAAATTTAAGCATCTTTTCTCCAAATTTCAAGTAAAATAAAAACAACTCTGCCGATTTAATGTATTTTTAGATGCTGAACAAGTTTACTTAATCCTTTAAGTTAGAATTAATTAGTAAAATTTTGTGAATCATAAGATTTTATAGAATTTTATTAATAAAATTCTATAAAATCTTATGATTAATAAAATTTTACTAATTTATTCTAACAAAATGCACTAAGTAAACTTGTTCAGCGCCAAAAAATACATATAAATATATTCGGACTCAGACCAGTCTGCAGACTTCGGACCGGACCCAGACCAGACTCAGACTTGACTAAAAAGTCTGAAAATAAAAGTCTAAGTCCGGTCCGAAAATCAGACCAGACTCAGACTTGACTAAAGTCTGGTTCGAGTCCGGTCTGTAGGAGCACTAACCGGAGGTTTCGTTGAATCCTGAATTGTCTGCATAAGTAGTCCACAATTCGCCACCCAAAGCCGCTCCAAAACGTTACTCAAGAATTCTTATAGCCTACCTATTAATCCTCAATCTCATCCGTGGAGTAGAGTACCGAAATTCTATAGAACTTTCTCTAAAACCTTCAGAATCGTCCCGCTGGAGCTGTCCCTGAAGGGTCTCCGAAATTATCCTAACGTTACTATACATCAAGTCGAAAAAAGACCCGAACAAAAAAAAAAAAGAAAAACGTTAAAAAAAAAAAAAAAAAAAAAAAAAAACTGGCAAGCAACAACAACAGTGCCCTGCCATTAGTGGACCCAAAATCGTCAAACCGGAAATTTTGTAGTTATGAACTATTACAGATATTGAGTCATTATTTATTTGCTATGGTATAAGAAACCTGATTGACCTCTCGCTCAAGACCTTTTAGGATCTTTTTCCTCCAAGCTGCTCCTAAAAAGTATTCAAAGATATCAAGAAGTTCCGAATCGATATGCAACTAAAATTAAAGAAAAATTGTTAAAAAAAAAAAAAAAATACTAGAACCAGAGCCCACTACTGTGCTCCCTTCGAAGTCGATAAAAACAAAAGTCAAAGCCTACCAACCTCAAGTGATCAACAAAACGCAGGGACTTTGACCCTTAATTTTTTTAGACTTTTTTTTCTAAAAGTGTCCTAAGCCGGATTCAAAGTTATCTATCAGTTACTCCAAAAATGACATAAAAAAAAAAAAAAAAAAAAAAACAAAATTTTTTTTAGACAAGAAAAGTAACCGCATGTAACCCCGAAACACAGAGACAAAAAAAGAGAATTTTTTTTTTTAAAAGAACCATACAAAGTGAAGTTAGAAGAATAAGGGACAATAAATATCACGAAATGTAAAGTTACGAAAAACGAAAGACGATCAAGAGTCAGAAAAATGGACTTGACAACGAAAGTATGGAGGTCATGACAGTTATGCATGGGAGTAGGGCGCATTAACAGAAAACATGTAACCAAAATGCAAAAAAGAAAGAAGAAATGAAGTCGAACAAGAAGAAAAGAAGAAAACGAAATCGATTAGTAAAGAAAGAAACGAAAGATTAGGACGGAAAGAAGGAAGGAAGCGTCCATATCTCATACCAGATAAGTCTTATGAGGAAGCTCTAGATGGATATCAAAGCGTAACCCACATACGTCGCAGGCTCGTGTAAAGAGCCAGAAGTAATCTAAAGTAGTATCCATTAGATTGGATACTGCTATCAAAACGAAATTGGCATTGAAAAAGATGAACTGGGGAAGAGTAAAGAAACATACTTACAAGACCGAAATCTGACATTAAGCTCAATTCAGTCTAGATCATCAGTGCCCTAGTTTAAAGAAGTACACAAACCTTGATTCTTCTATTTTCTCGTAGAACTCAAAAATAAGGGTGGAAGAGTTGTAAAGGGCAAATCTGACCTATAAAACCGGAAGTTGAGGCTGTGCTCGATTTCTATTTTTATTCTTTTATTATTTCTATGTATATCTTTTCTATTTTTAAATATTACATCTTAG
>QKWP01003640.1:2976-17041 GCA_003550325.1 Gigaspora rosea | reverse complement strand
GTTTAAATATATTTCCTATTATTTATATTTAATTTATTTCGAATTAATTTAAAATTCACCGAAATATTTCGAATCGAATTTGATAAATTTGAATTGATTATCTTTACTTACTTATTAGTGGCTATCTTTTAGTTTTAAATATTTTGCTGTTTGAACCATTTATGTCTATTCGAATTGTTTCGAATTAATTCGAAATATTGCGCAATAAATAACGTAATATTACGCTATAATTTTCGTAATTTTGCGTAATATATTTCATAATATTACATTATTTATTGCACAATATTTCGCAATTATTTGCACAATATTTCATCTAGACCGCAATTATTGCGCAATATTTCGGGCTGTAATAACTTACGCAAGTTTACGTTATTATATTTCGCTGATGAATATAAAAAAAATTTTAAAGTAACCCTTACTATAAAAACCACATCGTCAATTGACAACTTATAGTTTTACATATTAAAATTTTTTTTAAACTATATAATAGTGTTTTTCAACTTTTCGTACATCTTTTGTAAAAAAAGATCAGTATAGATCAAATACAGTAATACGATATATAACAAATGAGTTAATTAGCTATTAATCATTATTGACTGTTTTATAAACTTATTTATACCAGCGAAAAAATACAATAGCCTGAAGTTATAGTACCATGGGCATGAATCACAAAGATTTAATAGATATAGTCTTTTAGCTTTAAAACTATTCTTTGAGTTTCGTACATTTAATACAATACCATATTAGGGAATGCATTAGCACTGAAAGTAAATATCTTTATATTATAAGCTGTTGGATTCAAGAGCATCTACCTTTCTTTAAAGGTTTGATTATTTATTATTTTTTTAGTATATACATTATCTTATAAAATTAAATATTAAAATATTTATATTTAAATATTATTTAATCCAAATTTCTTTTTGATTATTTATATACTAAACGTATCTTTGGTTTGACAAGTTTAAACAAATATTAAATACTAAAAAAAAAGAAAATAAAAAAGGTAACACAAGTAATTAACACCAGTGGTATTAATTCACATTAATTTTTAATATCTACTTTTTTAAACTAAATTTAATCTTCTAGGAAAAATCATTCTCGTCAACCAATACATTTGTTAGAACTTTCAGATAAATTTATTGATGAAATTGATCTTAACTCTAACATGAGTAATAAAGAAACTGAAGCCAGTTATTCAAAAAGCCAAGGTTAGATGATAATGCGGAACAAACGGCATCCACTATTGATAATGAACCAGAATAATAAACAACTAGACAAATCTCTTTTAACTGAAACTTTTCGCAGCACAGTTATTAAATGTAGATAATTATTGTGATTTCAAATCGGTATTGGTTTTTTTTTTGCTTTGTTACAGCAATCTTTATTAAAATAAATTCGAATAGGTAAAAAGCGTCTAAAAATACTAATTCAATTTGATTAGTTTTTGGACCTGAGGAAGAATCCAAACATGTAAATTTAATTAATCATTAATTTTTTTAATTTGTCATATAGTTTCATTTTAATCTGATTTCTGTCACAATAAATACCCAACAAATTGGTAAAGAAGGTTTCAGAATTTTCAAAAAAATTGCGGCTTAGTCATTGCTCTTAAACCAATTCAATATTATATTTATATATGAAAAGACTTTTGCTAAAGAGGTAAGAAATTATATTATTGCTATAATAATAATTGCAAGAATAATAATAAAGCAGCAAATAACTAAACACTTTATATATTTTTTAACTTAAAAATTTACAAAAAGTTGTAAGCATCCAAATATTATTGACAGGCGGGCAAAGGGTCGACCCACGCCTTAACGGGCCAAGTGAGAAAATAATTTCTCTCCAATAAAAATTGGTTCAAAGTGTTTCTTCCCGGTAATATAATAAATCTAAATCAGAATATCTAGGTTAGTAATATATTTATATACTAAATAAATAATTTTTTAAAAAATTATTCATAATAGATTGGGGTTCTATAATATGAGATTTATGCAATATTTAAGATAAACTTTTCAAAGCTTGAATAGACAGATAAATTACGAATGGTCCATATTATTCATCGAGCATTCATCTAGTAATTACAAAATTATTGTGCTCACATGTTTTGTTTATCAAAACAATAGCTCTTTAAATAGTTATTCAACCTTTGGCTAATTAAAATTTTCTCCAATCTAAGTACTGTACCTCAACCAATATACGTACAAACAATAAGATTTTATATCTAAATAATTTACTCTAAACATTTTGATTAATAAATGATTACAAATAAAATCAATTAATAAGTAAAGCAAATCTCTGAATATATAACAGATCTTTTTTATTCTTGATTTCCAGTAAGTGAACACTATGAAAAGATCATTTAAAGTGCTACAAATTATTTTTTCTGACCTAAGGCCATGAAAAATTAATCAATTGGTTTTCATAACCCGGCCGGGTCAAAATTTGGAAACCTCAAAAAAAATTTTTTATATGTTTTAATAACCGGGTGGGATTTTAAGAATTATTTTATATAAATTTCATAAAATTTTATATATGAAATTTAAAAAAAAAGCCGGCCGGCCGGGTCAATTAAAAAGATACATGTTATGAAAACCAAGTAGTTAAATTTGTATGGCCTAAAATATATAAAGTAAAGCTTTAACTTTAGGTCTCATTACTTTTTTGTAGGCAGTTAATCAGAAGAGATTAATTGGGTTGATTAGATCTATGAGCTTTGTAGTATTTATCTATATATCATTTAATAATAAAACCCTGTGGCGAAGTTAAAATGAAAAAAAAATGCAAGGACCAATTATACATGAGGACGAAAGCATTTCAGGTTCTAAAACCCAAAATTAAAATTTGAAGACAAAATTGTTTTTGACCTATTTTACTTAAAAAATGAAATTATTTGATATAGACGAAATTATAAAGAACATATCTATGATTTTTATTTGCTCTTCCTTATAAAAATTTTAATTTTCTCTAATGAAGACGAAATAGGCCTTTTTCAAAAATCAATTTCGGTGGCATCACTAGGACCAATAAAATTCATGGATTTTCTTGTTGATCATTCTAGAACCTGATTTCCTAATCAGGTCTGTATTGTTTACTTGTTTACATTTTTTGACCAATTAAAACAAATGTTTACCATGCTTGCTAAATGCATGTTCTATATTCTGTAAATGCACATTCTCTTGAATAACATTTTATATTACACTAACCTCACTAAATACACATAGCCAATCAAATTTTAGTATTTAAGATAGGTTATACAATTTTGGTAGAAGTTACATGAACTTGATGATCAAATTTTTAAAGCTGCAATTTAATTGGCTCACCCTAAATGCACATTGTAGGCTTGTCCCTACAAGTTGCATTTATGGAGGGTTAACTGTACATTTAAATATATCTAAGTATATATATAATGTATTGTATATAAGTATTTCCAAGAGAAAAGGCTATTCAGACTTTCAAGTATATTAGCTGTTAGATTTTGATATACTTGAAAGTCCAAGTGGCCTTTTTTCTTGGTAGCACTTATATATTTAATACAGTATAAACTAAATATTTAATAAATATAAAGTAAAATTATTTATATTAAATAAACCTAGTTCATAAACTTGAGCTTGAACTTGAAGCTGACCTAAAGTTTATGCTTTAAGTTTATGAACTCAAGTTCAAACTCAAGTTTAAACTTTAAAGTTAAACTAAAGCTCATGAACTTCAGTTCAGTTCGTTTTTTCTTTGAACTTCTTGGGACTAAACCAGAACTGGACTAAACAAACCACTTAACATTTCTATTTAAGGCACAACAAAGAGTAGCTTATTTTTGAATACAAAACTTTAACAAGTAAAATTTATAACAATAAATAAATATGCTATAAACAAAAATAAATATTGTAAATAATAAATAAATATACACAAAAAATCAGGTGTAGCTTATAAAGCAATTTTTGGTTATTTGATTATAATAGCTATATAGTAAAGTTATAATTTTACTATGTAAATTGATTAAGTCTCTTAATTGATAATTCGCCACTAAACAGAAGAATGATCTTTAGTATAACATGATGCAGATCACTATGTAAATCCTATATGTACAGAATGCAGCGTTTGTCCAAGGAAAACTTTTTATTTTACTAAATTAACAAGCAAAGTCGATTAATTGAAAGTTGTAGAGCTCAATGAGACGATTCTAACGGTGATTAGAACATCCAAATCAACCCAGTGGATGCCAAGATATCTTCAAAAAATGATTGGGCGACTATATAAAATTTCATGTAAACAAACTATTGTTTACATAGTAATTTTATATAGGCGGCCAATCGTTTTTCAAAGATATCTCGGCTCTCTTGGACTGATTTGAATGATCTAACCACCGTTAGAATCCTCTCATTGAGCTCTACAACTTTCGATTAATCGACTTTGCTTGTTAATTTAGTAAAATAAAAAGTTTTCCTTGGACGAACACTGCATTCCGTACATATAGGATTTATATAGTGATCTGCATTACATTATACTATGATCATTCTTCTGTTGAGTAGCAAATCATCAATTAAGTAAACTTGTTTAGAAAATCAAATACATATATCTAAAAATTTAATATAAATCAGAGAACTTTTTATTATTTGATTTTTAATAGCTTTTTTTAAAAAAAAAAACCATTGAATATAAAAATTAAAAGTCAAATAATAAAAAGTTTTTCAATTTATATAAAAGTTTTAGAGTATACAAATTTTGGTCTTTTGAGTAAGTTTACTTAAGCAACTTTAATCAATTTGCTTAGTAAAGTTTGAACTTTCTATGTAGCAACAATCATTTATTATGGGGTAGCTTATTTTTAGAACTAAAAATTTTATTAATTATCTTTTGGTACAATAAAGAAGCAGCTTATTTTTAGGTTAAAGGCATTTTTATATTTAGATCAAATCTGGGGTAGCTAGCTTATTTTTAGCAATATATAGTAATTCTATCACCAAATTTACTCAGAATAGATCTATATCTGATCCAAGATTATTTTCATAAAAATCCAAGAAAGCCAATTTGGTGTTTGTGCAAAATGTTTATTTTGTTCAAGATTCTCAATTTTTAATAAGATGCTCTTGCAAATTGCATTAGTGACCTGCGGGTTGATAGCATAAGTGGTTATGCTAGGACCTCAGACATCTCTCATATAGGTTATAACTGGATTTTGGCCAATTTTGGTCCAATTTGCTGAAAATAACAAAATATATTTGTTTAAATAACTTTTTATCTAGTGATCAGAATTAAATGAACTTTTTTTGTTAAATGCACCTCATTAAGAGCTTCATTTTAAAAAAAAGTTTGTTCAAATTGGTCTACTAGATGCCAAGATAATTGGCAAAACTGTTTTTTGCTTCTCAAATTTTAGTAGTTTTGCTGAAAAAAAACAAGTATGACCTCTATACTAAATGTCTGGGGTCCTGTTATGCTCCCAGATCACCAAATGCAAGGTCACCAGTTTAAGCCCTACCAATGGACAAACAAAAAACTATACTTGATCATGAGACAGATGGCTTGTACCAGGATGCTAGAATCACGTTTGGTAAATCTAACCACATTAATGTATTTGGGGTCTGTTCCTTAAAAATGACCTTACGGGACATAGTAAATCATATGATCAAACTTGATTTTCAAGGAACAGACCCCATTTGTTTGTGTACTCCATACAACAATACTAGTGAAAATCTGGTTGATAATCTTGAATACTTTTGTTGAAAATCTGGTTAAAATCGAATACCTCTAGCGAAAACTCCGGTTGAATTAAAATACCTCTGTCGAAGGTCCAGTGGACGAACAGTGACAATTACCTTTGGCAAAGCCCAATGATGAAAAAGTGTTCCAAATAAAGCTTCCGGTTAAATAAGATCAGCGGGTTAATCTGGCTATGCATGATAGACTTAGATCTACTAGAAATAGTAATAATGTATATAAACAAATTTGTAGTGGACCTGACGTTTAAGAAAGGCCCCAATAAACTAATAATTAAATAAAAATAATGCTACTTGCGTTCATTAGCGATCAAGCTGATAGTTAAAAAAACATTTACTTTAGCTAATACTTTTCCATCTTTTGATCTAATATAATGATTAATATTCAAAGAGACTAAGGTAGTATTCTTGCAAAGTGTATTGGCTAATGCATTTTCTTTTTCTTCTTTAGTTAAAGATTCAATGATATCAATATAGTGTTTTGCAAAGTGCATTGGCTAATGTTCCTCCATCTTCTGATTCAATTTTAATTACTACTAATATTCAAACAAATTAAGGATATGTTCTTGCAAAGTGCATTAGCTAAATTCTCTTCAAGATTATCACAACCAAAATCCAGAGAAATTAACATAGTGTTTTTGCTGTATATTGAAATCAAATTTTTATAGTTTTCAAATCAATTTATATTGCAATAAATTTCTAAACTGATACAGTTGGTTAGAAAATTCAAATTCTACTTAATAAGTAGATTTAAATTTAAATTTAAATTTAGTAATTATCAAATTATTAAAACTGATGAAATTGAATTTTATATATTTTGTTTAAGTTACAAGAATATTATTTTATTTGCAATATATTTGAAAGCTTATTTAATTTCTGAAAGCAAATCTTTTAATTGACATTATAAAATCTTTATTTTATTATACAAGAGGATTGTAAAGCTGTTGAAGATCTATTAAATCAATTATTAGTATTACTAAAGATTATTGGATCAAAACATATTTAGCTTGTGAATTCTTGAAATGTTAACATCAAATTTGTTGGTGCACATGCTAATAGAATATATGGCATGTATTATTTGTAGCTTAATAAACTCAAAATTAGTAAGGTAACTATTTATAAAAAAAATTATCTTTATTATTTTTTTTTAAAAAAAATTATTAAGTCATGATCTAAATACAAGTCCACAAGGCACAAATTTTATTATAACTCCAAAAGGCCTTTACAGTCATACTTCTCTAAATGCAAATTTTTTATAAATCCCATAAGTCTTTATAGTCATACTTCTCTAAATGCAATGTTGTAAGATGCAATTTTATTATAAACTGCCTATAAATACCAAATTATTATTAACACTTTTTTTTTATATTATTAGATCTAAATCAATAAAAAGTAAAATCTTAATTACTTCTTATTTTTTTATTTTATTCCTTTTTCAAGTAAAAGTACTTTTTGATGTAAATTTCCAAATATGAGTTACAGAGTCGAATTATATATAACTTTCTGAGAGCTGAAGAGGAAAATAATACTTGTGATGGTAAAATCTATAGATAAAGTAAAATTTATTAATACAACTATTATTACTATTATTGTTAATACTGTTTATGCTTACAAAATTTTTTGATAAAGATTCCATGTTATAATTGATATGCTTTCTATTCCGAGGATTACATTCAGATAGTATGATTGGTGCTGTTTTTTGAATTGAACTACTAGCAGCATTAAGAAATTTATTATCATTGCTATTATTAACATCTTGTCTTTCTAGGCTTCATTTGACCACTAAATGGTAATAAATGCATCAAAATTCATCGAGATTTGAGCTGTGAAAATTAATGTATTAATTTTTTTAAAAATGTTAATCTGCCTGATTGGCAGCTCATATTTATAAAATGAACATCTAATAACAAATTTTATTAATACATATCCAAGTGATTTGTAAATTTCTTTCTCAATGCTGTGTTTAAAATTAATATACGCAAGATGCACATGTGAACAAGTTTTTTTTGAATATTTAAAAAATTTATTAAGTGTGCAAATACAAATTTAAAGCTGCACAACATAGATTTGTGCATAGGATTTTTATTTGGAATTTGAAGCACTGTCTCATTATAAATCCTTGAACTTGATTTAAGCAAAATTATATTATTGACTGTCTATATTAAAGTTACTATGTTTACTGCCTATTAATAATTAATTAATCAGTAATATTATTTTTTTATACTTTGAGCAAGAAAATCTATCAAATGACTTTTTACCTTTGTGACAAGATTGTAATAGTGATTTAGTATAAGGAATAAATTTACTCCCATTAGATATTTCTAAATTTGTTTCGTCGTGTATATTTTTATAATTTTTAATTAGTGATTCAGATTCAGATAATTCTAACATAATCTTATCATTATGTTGCCATTCTGTAAAAATTTTGTAAATTTCCTCTGCTGATGGGCGTGTTTCTGGTTCTTTTTTTCAACATTCTTTCATTAAATTTATATAATTTCCTGGAGAATTATCTATAATGTTTGGTCGCAATTCGTTACAACAGATATCTTTTTGAAGGAGTGGCCCAATATCCTGATTATAAGAAATGATTATTCCATATAAAATTTCCCACATTATAATTCCAAATGAATAAATATCTGATGCCCTAGTATACATAGGGTTGGTTAGGTTCTAATTAGGTTCTGATAGGTTCTAAGTAAATTAATAATTTTTAAGCTGATTTTTATTTTTTTAGTTCTTAATTAAAGTTATTAATTATAAAATTATGAACAATTTTACTTATAAGTATAAAGCAAAAAAACTTTTTTTAAGTTTATAAATTCTTTAAAATATTAATTTAAAACCTAGGTTCTGGAACCTAGGTTCTAAATTAATATTTTAAAGAATTTATAAACTTAAAAGAAAGTTTTTGCTTTATGCTTATAATTAAAATTGCTTATAATTTTATAATTAATAGCTTTAATTAAGAACTAAAAAATAAAAAATCAGTTTAAAAATTATTAATTTACTTAGAACCTATCAGAACCTAACTGGAACCTAACCAACCCTAAGTATACATCCCTTCATTCAGTACTTCTGGAGCTACATATGTCAATATTCCATAAATTCCTTTAGATTTTTCTTCCTTAAGTTTTTATGTTAGACATTACTGAAAGTCCCAAATCTGCTATATATGCATTATTTAAATCATCTTGCAAAATATTTCTACTATGTAAATCTCGATGAATAAAGTTGTGAGAGTGGATTGTATGAAGATCATAAGCAATACAATGTAGCAACGTTAACTTATCTTTCCAATCCATTTGTGATATAGAATGAAGATTATCATGCAAAGAACCCATTTTTGTATATTGCAAAATAAGTATATAATCTGAATTATGATCTTTTGTAATTCCATAACATTTTAAAAATGAAGGATTTTTGCATATTGCAAAATAAGTATATAATCTGAATTATCATCTTTTGTAATTCCATAACATTTTAAAAATGAAGGATTTTTATTTCTAATATCACAATATGCCTTTAGCTTCAATGATATAAAAAAATAAAAATTAATAATTTAAATGTATTGTAAATAATTAAAAATAGTGCCTATAGTCGATATAAATTTATTAGGATGATATTTAAAATTGACTTAGCCATGTGTGTTAAAGTATATTTCTTAATATTTCTAGTAATATTTAAATTTATTGTCCAGAAATATACATGACTAAGCTCTAATCGACTCAGCTGAATAAATTGATAGACTTACTAAAATCGATTTGATCTGATAATTGCAAATCGACTACAAGTGCAAAGTTAAAAAAGAAAAATTACCTCTTTTAAAAACTCTACATGACAATATTTTAATCCATGAAATATTTTAATTGCAAATTGCTAATTCGTATCTATATTTAGGTCACGCCATGTTGAGTAATATACTGTTGCAAATTCATCCTTCCCAATCTTTTTCATATTTTTAAGTTCATTATACTGAATGTATAACAATTAATTCTTTTCTTCATCAAGTATATTTATAAAATCATCATCGATATTGTATTTCTTAAGATCCAATTTATTTATTGCTAAAAAAACATCAATTCGATTGTTAAATATTCAATTATATTTAAAATTAATTGAGTTAATTACCTGCTGATTTGAGCATTTCTATATTTTTTTCTCTAATAATTATTAATTATTTAATTATAATTATAAAAATTACAATAGAGGAAAAAAAAATAAAAAAAACTCTTTCCCGTAGATCTGAAAATCATAATAAAATTGGCAAACAGTGTAATCAGCATAAAGTTTATCGCATAACTATAATACAAATAGTCAAAGGTGGCCACGGTTGGCCTCTCAACCTAAAGGAGACATAATTATTAGATGAAAGAGGAAGGCAGTCTTACTACAAACACCAACTTCTTTTTTTCTCCTATCACCATCCCTACAGGGGTTGGCAAAACACACAAAAACTACCACAGACGGAAAATTTGCACCTTACGGGGTTGCAGCACTTGGAGCAGATATGCCAAAGAATAAGAAGAGGAAAACAGCTAGCTTGCCGGCAAACTCCCCCTGTCAAGTACATCAAACATAGAAAAACCTTCTTCTACACAGCACGCTCAAGAACCCAATGAAAAAACTTCCCAAAAATTAGCAAAAAGTGGCGATTCTAGTTTATCTCCAGAAAAAGGATCTACATTGACATTACCACAACAACAAACCAACCTTGACCAAGATGTTCCCACGCATCCAACAACGACATCACAACAACAAACCGGTACTGACCCGATTTCTCCCACGCCCTTGATTTTGGAAAATCAAAATTCCCATGGACCCCAAGCCGCATGTACAAATATACTCCAGAACCCGGACCAAAATAATCAGGGCTCCCTGGACCCTGTCCAGACCCTTTTCACACCAGTTAATATGGAAACTGATTTGAAAACTACCTCAACCCCAACATCCCACCCCTCCTCGGCAACAGTAATACCCCCAGACCAATCCCCAAACCAAGAGCTGATGAATGACAACATAGTAAAAATAGAATAAGATACTTAGATGGATACCGAATTTGTAGACACTATCCAAGAACAACCAGTAACCCATAAGCTGAGTTATAGCCAAGCCCTCAGAGGTAACAAGGATCACACCTGGCAACCTACCCAGTCGCTCAACAAGGCAGACTAGATCAAGAAAAAAGATGGGCAAATCACATAAAAGATAAAATGGCAGATATTAGAAAAACCCAATTGAAGACCTTTGACGAGGAATTATGGAGCAGAAAAAAAATACTAGAATCACTAACTTCTCTTGACAGGCTACGCATGTTCATAAAGCATAAACTAGCTAGTCTTCCAACTTCACTGCACATACCACCAGCCATAGCGGCGAAATTCAGACATCGGGACACCGCCTTCTTTAGAAGCTTTACAAGGGTACTAACAAGTAGACCACAACACCAGATAGAATTTAATAACCTATTCATTTTAGTACTGGAAGCATATAAAAAGCAATATAGCGTATTAGCCGAATAAACGAAATAGAAACCAACTATTCGACCTACTTAGAGCGAAGCTAGCCCTAGACTACTTAACGAATTTAGACTTTCATGAGCTAGACGCTTGGAAAATAACAAGATACCTACTATATCTGTCAAATTTTGCAAAAACCACATTGAATATGCAATTCGATGAAATAAGAAAATTAATATCTGAGGAAATTGTGGAATCGCGGCTGGAGTTACCTCAACACTATACAGAAATACACCCAGACCTAATTAATGCCATCCCCTTTGACCCGCCAATAGAAAATAGACAGACCCTAGGATCAAAAGTAAAGGCTCTAAGGCTCATCTTCAAATTCGCCTCTCTCTCCGAAAATTACATCTCGGATGAACGCCAACTATTACCAACTAACTACAGGCAGTTGAATGAAACTGTGCGGAGACTCTTTCCAATCTCTGACAGAGAAGAACTAAAGGACATACTGACATATAGAACCATGTTACAAAAATACTACATATTCAACAGAATCCCAGATACTTATTTTGATTTACCTCTATCCAAACCACTGTTACTTTTGACCCCCCAAGACTTGACTCCCAGATTGAGGGAGAAATTTCTCTTCCTACCTAAAAGTGAAGAAGATTTCAAAGAACACATCCGGCTGTTAAGAGTTGATTATAAGTTCAAACGACTCCCAAATGATTACCTCTTATCTCGAAAACGTCTACCAAGTAATCCTGCAGACCTAAGATGGAAAGACTTCTCCTTCCCAATGATGACGACTGAAGCCGTAAATGAATTCTTCAAACTAATTCCAAAATACTACAATATCCCAACTCCTCTTCCTTTGGCATATGCAAATTTTAACTATACTGGCTTACCAACCTTGCCTCTGCTGGCAACCGAAGTCGAGTTAGTAAATCTAACGGTTCCAATAACTACAAGAAAACAACTGTCTATTGCGTTGCAAGAATTACAACCATGCTATTATTTCCATAAAATACCTGAGTCCTGGATCGACATTAAGGTGACAGAACGAACGGAGGATCAATCCCCCCGTATACCCTCGAACCTAGACGATCTTCAGATCCACCTAAAAAAAAATAATGTGACAGATATAGAGTTGCCAATTAGAAAACATGAAAATATCGATGTTACAATTGAAAAACTGAGAGAACACTTCCTCTTTAATAACATACCATCCTTCCTCTTTGACCAATTGGAAGATCTGCCCCAGCCCAAATTCGACTTATTTCTAAAACCAAAGAGAAATCCAAAAAGAAAAACAAAAGACGAAGAGGTCCGGAGACCGGACGCCGCCGCCTCTAACGACCCTATCATTAATGAGTAAATCAAATGCCGAACCAGGCCCATCCTCAATGGGCAATAGAAAACAAACCTCCGTCTGTAGACCGGAGCACACTAGTAACAAAACTGATAACACAGATTTCGCTGAACCAAACGAATTTACTAATAAAAATGAACACACTTTCTCCTTTGAGGAAGGAATTAATATCGCAACCCATAACATTAGAGGGCTCTCTAGAGCAGAGAAATTGCAAGAATGGATCGAATTCTGCACGGAAGCAAACATACACATCATTGCCTTATCTGAAACAAAACTTACACCCAATCGGGTTAAAGGACTCACTAATCCGTTGTACGGAATATATACCTCCAACTTCGAACCATATAAAGACAATCAACGGGAATCTAGCTTGGGCGCCGCTCTCATGATTTGCAACAGCTTACAGCCCTATATTCACAATGTCAAAACGGTCCCGGGAACGTTAATTATATTAGACCTTTTCTTGCCAGATAACAATAAAACTAGAATCATATCCTTATACCTCCCTTCCAACCATCCATCTTTAAACGAAAAAGCACAAAATGAAGCAGATAGATGAATATGAGAAGCCAAAATCAGAGACTGGAAATTGTTCCTGATGGGTGACTTCAACTCTAACCAACACAGGAGCAAACCACCACCTATCTTCAAAAACTTGAACGTTCTAGGAGCAATAAGCCTACTAGACCTTCACAGCATTACTTCGCATACATGGACTGGACCCTCCTCTCAAAGCCAAATCGATAATATCTGGGTACTGCAAAATATGATCTTAGAAATTGAAAAACTATTATTGACAGAAGCAACATATATTACGGGCAGTGATCATTGTATAATATCAACAACATGGCACACACACGCTCTGAATAAGGAAACTTATAAAAACAAAAGAAATAAAAAAAGAAAGCGGAAAGTACACTATTACAACAAAATGTCCACAGATGATTGGAACGAATTCTCAAATGAACTAGGAAAAAACTTTGCAAAGAAAAATCTAAATAACCAAATTACAAATAAGAGCGAACTAGATAGAGCCTGGAATTTCTGGGCAATAGAGGTCAAGACGATGATTAATAGGAAAATTCCGTTCTCCTTCACCAGTCAAAAAACCTATTATGCTTGTCCTTAAAGGCAACGAAACTGCATGCTGCTCTGAAAAACATGAACAAAGCCTTAAGCCTACTAACCAAAGGAAACCCATAGACTCTAGAAAAGATAAACAAGCTCCTCGAAAAATCATCAAAGTTAACAGACTTGGAGATTGAGCCAATCAACATCGAAGACTTCTCAATTAGCAGGGACACAGTAATCTCAACCCTAAAAGGTCATAAGAACACTATATGGACCAGCCGGAACTATAAAAAACAACAAGAAGTAACTGACAAAATCAACTTCTATATCAACTGAAGATATGAAGACTTTAGAGATCACACCTGTAGAATGCTGGATAGCATTCTCCAGAGGAAGGCAGAACCCATTCGAACTGACAAAGTTATTCTTCCAAACAA
>QKWP01003639.1:0-14266 GCA_003550325.1 Gigaspora rosea | reverse complement strand
GGGAACATATAAAATTTAAGAAAACCTAAAGAAAAATTTTATAGTAAAAGTTTTAAAATAAAAACTTTAAACTTTTATTGCTTTAAAGTTTATTAATAATTTTAAAAAATTTTTATAATAAAGTTTATAAAATATATTTTAAAGAAAATATTCTATAAATAAAGTATACCCTATATACTTAATAAATTTTTATTTTATTTAAAAAAATATAATATTTTTAAAAAAATCCAGACAAATTTGCCTGGATTACAGTTTAAGGGATATGATGTGCTATTTTATATATATTTTATACTTTATTAAGTAAAATTTTAAATTTTTAAAAAATAAAATTTTAAGGGTGTGGCGCCTTAGAGAAGTGGTCAAGGTGTCACCCCCAAGCGGCAGGTCGATAGTTCGAATCCCACTGTTGATGTTTTGAATATAGGCCTATGTTCAGTAACTATGTGACTCAGATCGGTTGGGTTAAAAGCCTGTTATCTTGGTTCCACAATCTTGAATGGAAGCTACGGCGCAATGGTGTTGCGGTTACACCAAAAAATCCAGGGAACCAGAAAAATGGAAACCCGTTTGGCAAGTCCCGAATTAGGAGGTAATAGTGAAGATCTATGACGGTACTACCAAAAGAAGGTGAGTGACCGGGATCGGAATGAACCTAATAAGGGCCAATTTGGCTACCGATAGGTGGCTGAAAAAACCTTGTGTTGAAGTGTGTGAGACATGGATCATGAGGTTAAACTTCCAGATACGTCGAATTAAATAGATTAGGGGAGTAACAAAAATCAGGTGATTTTTTAGGGGGGAGGGGGTAAAAAAAGTTAAATTATATATAAGAACCTGACTATTATATATTAAAGAAGAGGGAGGGGGGTAGGCCTCTGATAAAAAATAATCAGGTGATTAATGACACTGCCCTTAGGTCTGGTGCGGCAGATCGCTTCTGGGCACTTTAAAAGCAGCCAGGGGATGTCGAGCATTTAACTTGTTAAGTATAAATGGGTAAACAATTGATAATCAGAGGGTTTAAATAGGCAACACCCGTAGCGGGTTGTAGGTATGGCAGCTAGTGTAGAACCTTCGGGCGGACTACTTAAATTAGACACCAAAAGTGTACGAGTAGCTAGTTGTATCTTCGTTACAATTTGTTTATTCATGTATCATTACAAAGTCTTAATAAAGGATGCACCAGCGAGATTGCCAAATTTTAAAAAAAAAATAAAAATAAAAATAAAAAAAATAAAATTTTTTGCCTATAAAATCGTGCGATTTGATTGGTCGAAGCAGAGGGTGCGACAAATTTATTTTCCCATATAATATATAATAATAATAAATAAAAAATAATATTAAATAAAAATATAAAATTTGATAATGCGAAAATTTTAAAATTTTTTAAAAATATACAAAATATTGCAAAATATTGTAAAAAACTGCAGATTTACACAATAATATGCAAAATATTATCTTCTGTGACCCCCGAAATAAAATAATTAAATAGAGGTTTGTATTGTTTTATTTGCCTATTTCGCAATATTGCACAATATATTTTGTATTATTTCACAATATTTCGCAATATATTTCGAAATATTTCGAAAAAATATAAGATAATAGGACCTATTATTAGAAATGACCCTATTGTTAGAAATCTTTTATTTTTTGTTACAACACACTATAAAACACAAATTTTTTCAAACAATTCATGTGAAATACAAATATATAGATTAGAATATATCATATTGCATAAAATTAATCATCTGTATATCAATAGAACAGTCGGTAACAGTATATATATACTGTTACCACTTACTCTAGACTATTACCTACTTATGGCCCAGATTGATGCCTACTTATAACCCAGACTGATACCTACTTATGACGACGCGATCAATTTTTTGTCATCACTCTAACACATATAATGATGATGCAATCAGGTGACGTGTAAATTACATTTGTATCATCATCTGAGAGCCATCAAGATATATGGGCGGCTTGACGTTCGATTTTTATTTTCACGTCACTTGGATGACGACTGTGGCTAATTTTTGTCGTCAGGTCACCAACTATTGTATGCTAGTTTGGCAACTGTATCTGATTTTTGTCGTTGGCCCACATAGGCAAAAAAATATATCTGACGATGTATTCAATTATATATTGTCATTTGTGGGCCCGATGTAAGGGCTATGCCCGAACCAGGCATGTAGTGCCTCAGCTTTCTAGTTAATTCCCCAGGTTTGAGTTATGTAGTGCCGAATTGCTAACTATTATAATACACTTAAGTATCGATCAGGGATAAGGCACATAGTGCCAAATTGCTAACTGTTATAATTCATTCAAATATCACCCGATGATAAAGCACATAGTGCCAAATTGTTATCCCTATCTAGTGACCCACAAAAGCATAATTTTATAATATATATATCTATAATAATTTTACCTTTGTGGCCCACTTTTTTTACTTGACTTGGTGATCCACAAAAGCATAATTTTATAATATATATGTCTGTAATAATTTTACCTTTGTGGCCCACATTTTTTACTTGACTTGGTGACCCACAAAAGCATAATTTTATAGCTTTGCAATGTATCTGTAATAATTTTACCTCTGTGGCCCAAAATTATTTGGCATAAGCTATCTCTACTAGTAATACTCAAAGTATACTTCCATATATGCATAATGTGATTATCACTTAACTGAAACTGTATCGAGATCAAAATTGGACATCACAAAAATGGTTAGGGCAGTGTCATTAATCACCTGATTATTTTTTATCAGAGGCCTACCCCCCCCTCTTCCTTAATATATAAATAGTCAGGTTCTTATATATAATTTTAACTTTTTTTACCCCCCTCCCCCCTAAAAAATCACCTGATTTTTGTTACTCCCCTTATTAGATAAATTACCTTACTTTATGCCTTTAGTAATTTATATGAAATTTCAGTAGAGGAGACATGTAAATCAGGTGAGAGATCCATCTACCATGACCCAAAAATGGTTATCGGCTACTTACCCTATGCTTTGTATTAATTTTTGATTTGAATTTTTTCTCTTATTTATTGTAAGAGGCGACAAAAATCTCTTTACCTGAGATGAATGACTAGTTATATGTAGCAATCTCTCTTCTTCTAAAATTATACTTAACTAGATAATATTGTCTTGATATCTTGTACCTGCTTGTTGAAAGATATATAACAATTATGCATATTCAATGATTGCTAAAGATCGATTTTTAATTCTTTTTTGTATGGAGTAGTAGGAACCTTCATTTTAGCCTCAAAATTTCGCTTGTATTCCAAGAAAGTGATCTCATCCATAGTTTTACGCTCTTTTTTCCAATAATTCTGGTTATCCCGCATTTCAAAAGCGATGTTGAATCTCTATTGTTCTAATTTTTCTTGTGACATTTGAAATTTTTGCTATAAAAGAAGGATAAGGGTATCTATATCAGATTCATTTTTAATAAGACTCTGAAGATAAAGAAATTATAGAATTAGGTATTTTTTTCTCACCAGTGCTGACTTCGCAAATAGTATTGGCATGATATATATTTTGAGAAGAATTGATAGTTTGATTATGAGCAGGTATTTCTAAAGATAAAGCTTTTTCATTAATCACATTACTAGATGAGTAAGTGACTCCATGTTCTACATATTCTGAAATGGTAATATCAGTAGTAATAGGTATTGAATCAAAAAGTTCTTGAGTTTCGACAGCCAATTCCGGTTTATATGATGGAAGAATTGGAGCTATAGGATGATATTCAGGATTACGTAACTTTGTAGTTATTACTTCTTCTTGATTATTAAAACCACATCCATTATATGCTTTACGATCAATCCAATAAGTACTTTTCTATACTCGCTGATCTTTAGGATCTTCTTTTTTTCGCCTACTCTTAACAGTATAACCACACCAATTTTCTACTATTGCATTAATCAATTTTACTGTAGCCTTGAGATCGGGAGTTCCCTTGGCCCACGATTTAAAGCCAAAGATTAACAATACATCTTCTCGAATTTTAACAATTTTTTCTCGTGATTGCTCAAAAGTCTTAGCCACATCATCACTGGAAAGAATCCTTGTATCATCAATACCACTAAATCCTACTAATTTGAAAAGATCAGGTACTGCCTCCCATTGTTTTGCTGAATAATATTTATACAAATCGTTTAAGGCTGGATTCGTAGAATCTTGTAATTCTTCCTACTGCATTGCTTCTAGGGTTCCGCAATTTGATTTGATCTTCAAATATTTGAATCAAATATTTGATCAAATTCAAATTCAAATTTGACTATATTTGATTTGATCAAATTCAAATATGGCCAAATTTGATTTGATTTGACAAATATTTGATTTGATTTGAAAATTACTATTAAAAATTCAAATTCAAATCAAATTCAAATTCAAATATTTGAATCAAATCAAATTCAAATCAGGGTTAATTTGATTTGATCAAATTCAAATTGATCCAATATTTGATTTGAATTTGAGGAACCCTAATTGCTTCTTTGATTTTCAGATTTTTCCAAAGCCTTTATTTCATCTGAACCTTGTCTTCAATAATAGACAAGTCCTCTGAAATGTTTTATAGGTTCAGAACTGTTGAATTTTTCTACGAAATCTATGTCACAAAGTTTAATCCAGTCATCATTATTCATACCCTAGTTTCAAATATCATCCCTACCTCCAATATTACCTGAAGCATATGTTCTCCATAAATAATAACGTTGTAAAGACATGTTATCAGCAAAAAAACGTTCAGGATTTAGTTTAAGAGTTTCAGCTTCATAGGGGGTAATATCAGGTGCATTAACTATTGATTCTGCATCAGAGCATTTAATCCCTTTCTCAATCCCCTTAATAGTATTAGAAACTTTTATCCTAGTATCTTTGGTGCCTTCTGCTGAAATTAACTCAAGTGTTGCTCTAGTACTACCAATAAGACTGCATAGAATTTCTGAAAAATATTTGGCTGATAAGCGTCTCTGATATTTGACCTCAATATAGGTCTCTACTGCTGGTGATGAGTCAAGAGTATAACAATCGGCAATTTTGTTCCATTCGCGATGTCCTTTTACAAGAGTTGGTAAATCTCCCGGTCTTAAGGCTGAAAGCTTTGCACAAATAAGATCACGATTCAGTTCTTTAAAAATACCAGGCTTTTACTATTATGAAGAGAAATAATGCGATATGGACAATCACGAACTCGATAAAGCATCTGAGTAAATGCTTTAGCGTGCACTCCTGTATTAATATTACTAATTGCTATAATTGTATCAAAATACTTAGGAATTTCGAAGGAGATCCCTAACTCTACAATGCTTGTATAAATTACACAATCAAGACCACTCCAGGTAGTATTAATATTGGCAAAGTCATCTTGGCGTTGTTTTTCATCCATTTGGCCAAAATAGACTCGTGTCAAAATGAATGAACCGTCAGGTTTTTGCAACTTAGATGTTTGGTTAGCTAATGCTTGAGCCTTTTTGCAGGAGGTCATTGAAAAGACAACACGCTTACCTTCTTGCAACATTAAAAGGCCTTTATGTATAGCCTCCGATCCTTTGTCTGGATCATAAAGAATTTTTACAGACTCGCCTTTATGTAGCTAGTACTTATTATCAAAAACTCAGACGTTCTTATCTCGATATTGTTTTAAGAAGGTAAGTGTACTTTGATTAGCAAATGCATCCATAGCAACTACATGAACAGCTGACTTTAACAAATCCCGCATAGCATTTTCAGATTCTCGTGCATGGATTCCACTTGCTATTTGACGCATAATACCATTTGCTTCATCTAAAATAACCACATAAGAATGACAGGACCACAAAGAACTCTGATAAAACTCAGATCTGAGTTTGTATAATTTGGGTGGCAATCAATTAATTAACAATCACTTCACCGATATAACATTTCACCGACAATTATTCATCGACACGTTCATTTTACCAACAGTTTATTTTACTGAAGCTCATTTCATCGACAAAGTAATTCTGGTCATTGTCGTTAGGGTCAGAGTAGAATTAGGTAGAATTAGGGCTAAAGTTAGGGTGCTTTTTGAAAAAAAAACTTGTCAGTGAAATGAACTTCGGTAAAACAAACTGTCAGTAAAATGAACTTGTCGGTAAGTATTTGTTGGTAAAATGTTATGTCGGTGAAGTGATTGGCAGCGAAATAATATGAACCCATATAATTTTAGCAGTATTTTAGCCAAATAGATATATAAAATAGAGCAAAATTTGAAAATTTACTATATAAAAATACAACGTTTGATGAATTTCTATGCAAAATTTCCTTTTTTAGAATCATCTGAGTTGTATCAGAGTTCTTCGGGGGTCCTAGAATGATCCCCATAAAGATTAAAACGATGTGTACTTTCGACCTGGACAATGATAACATCCTAGTCACGTATAGCTAAATTACCTTTATTTTACTAATAATGACATATGCGAAGTTCTGAATTCTGTAATACTTCAACTTTACCTTTAGTTACATTACTAAGAGTTTTACGATATAAAACCCAGTTAAAGCAAGGTAAATTTGCTTCGCTTTTGGCTAAAGAATCGAGAATCTCTCTTAAAGTTTTTGTTTTTCCACTAGCAATGGGTGATCGAATTAGAGTTGTAGTGGGTTCCTCACTTATGAAATTTGGATAAGCTTCAGGAGCATCTTTCATTTCTCTGACATTAATATTTTTTCTGGATAAATCTACAAGTAATCGTGGATGTTTTGCGATATTAACCAATCTTTCATTTAATCCCCACTTAGGCTTTACTTCTGATTCAACTTTGTCTGATACCTTATCGAAGCTAAGGCCCTTGTGCTCTGGCTTATATTGTTTTTGCCGATAGCACTTGAGTATGAAATATCCATTCTTTTGAATAAAGCCATAGAGTTGATCTTTTTCATGTTTAATATCACATATAGGGCATTTTTTAATGGATTGTGCTTGAAAGTTGATGAATCCCTTCTCGATTCTTCCAATCTGGAGCCACCCATATTTTTCAATAACTAGATTGGCACCTTTATTCAAGGCATTTTATCATTAATAGGATGGGATTTCTCTTTTACTGGCTCTTCTAAAGAAAAGGTTCGTGGCCAGATCATGGAATAATTCTCTTTAGGCTGAACCAGATAAGGGGAGTAACAAAAATCAGGTAATTTTTTAGGGGGGGAGGGGGTAAAAAAAGTTGAAATTATATATAAGAACCCGACTATTTATATATTGATGAAGAGAGAGGGGGTAGGCCTCTGATAAAAAATAATTAGATGATTAATGATACTGCCCTAATCATCTAGATTTTTAAATCATTTTTAATAGAAGAAATAGCAGGTCTTTTTGTGCGTTCTTCTTTTGATGATCCGAGAAGTCGGAGACTAAAACGTGACTTGGGAAGACCAACATCAATAAACTTTGAATAAGGTTTCCCAACTAATTCAATGACTTTTTCAGTAAAGCCCTTAAGTTCTCTATAATCCACGAATTGGGCCCGAGGATAAATAATATGCCAGCTATATTTCTCAGCATTTGATGAGCTCGCTAAGGCAAAAGAATTTAATAAAGGCATACAATCTGGTATTAGGCTTAATGTATCTGCACAAGCAACCAAAATTCGAGACATCAAATCTCCACGAGTAATTTTTTCACTATCTAGAGAAGGAAGTTCAGAATTATCTGGATCAGGCCTTTGCCTTGCATCAATATCAATAATCAAACGAAGAGGCTGATTTCCATCAATACATTCATGGGTATCAGGTATTCTATAAACTTCAAAAGGATGATCAATTACTATATAACCTTTTCCTGCTACTCGAATTATATATTGAGAATAAAGCTCTTTGGGTTGATATGCATCTAAAAGCGCAGTATCGTTTTTATCAGCTGAGCTAGCACAGCCATTGGGTGAAAGCCAGTATTTATAATATGTATGTTCTCTATGGCCAGGTTTATAGTCAAGATCTGTTAAACTTTTGAAAATTATTTTTGGCTCATTATATTCAGCCAATTTTTGGTTTAGGCATTGTTGTTGTAATGTTTCACAAAGATGTTTATTTGCCTCGTTAGACGGACTCATTTTATTAATTTGTATATGCAGTATATGGTTATAAACTAAAAGTATTATACTTAACCCGAAAAACTTTAAAATGAAATTAATTATTTTATACGGGACTCTATAATTGCCCTTATATTCTTAGAACTGGCAAAGTTTGCAATCGAGGTTGTTATCGACCAAAAGGGTGTAAACTTCATTGGAATTTGCCAACTTGGATTCCTTGCAAAGAATATGGTAAATTAACATATTCTACATATGGTATATGCTCGAATCATGTGAATAAATATCAAAAAAGAGAATATTATTATCAAAAAAAACAGGCCAAATTACATGCAAAAATTGTTATGCTTGAAAGTTATATATCCGACTTGCCTGACTTACCCAATTCTATGCACAAAGTATAATCATATACCTCGACATCTTAGTTTACCCTATAGGTATACATAAACACTTTTTTTTTCTGGGTATAGGAAGAAAAAGCGTAATTAATTTTGATTTGAAACAATAAGTAGGTTAATGTATAATCACAATCTACTTATCGATATATTATTTATATACTTATCATGGCAACTGTCCAAAAAACTAGAAACCCCAAAACTAATAGCTTTACCTCCATTTTGAATCGGATCCTCAATAAATATAACCTATTAGCTGAATCAAACCCGCTTTAACTACGTGCTCATGCCGATGAGCTTGGTACTATGCTACCAAATTGGAAGGCTCGTAAAGATGTGAAAGAAGCTCTTCGCTGACGCCTATTCAAAGACAATCAAATAGAAGCTCTTGTACTAGACAAAAGAGGGAAAAAACTTACTATCAAAGAAAGGGCTCAATATTGTGCAAAAACTAAAGATGTGTGAGATATTTGGTTACATGATTTAGATCTAGCTGTGCCAAAAAATAATATAGATGAAGCAATTGTGGCAGCCAGTTCTCGTGTTTCACAATTTCGTAAAGAGTTAGCAGAAGCTGGGTTGGTTCCGAGCAAATTGATATATATATCAAATTACCAGAAGTTACTCGAGATTCTAACGAAATTCAAAAGAGGCAACTTGAACAGCAATTACCCAATCCACCTAAAACTCCCAAACACTTTTCCTTAAAGGAAGGACTTAGAAGAATTCAAAATATCAATACTACTAAAATCCCTACTATGCAAGATCTTGCAAATGTAATTATGATGTTGAGTATGAGACCTGCCGAAGTTACCACTCTTCGTATTATCCATTATGAACCCGGTGAATCAAATCCTTCTGAATGGTACAAGCCTGGTTATTCTTGGTATTGTATCGGGTATATTAAAAACAAAGGAGAAGCAAAAAATAATCCCAAACCTCAACAATTTCTATCCATGGAAAAGAATCCAGAACGTGCAAAAGAATTGCTTACCTGGATCCAAGATGCAATAGCAACTAGAAAGTTACATGAACCTGTCTATAGTATTAGTGGAAAATGCAGTACAGGGGTATTTAGTAAATTTTTAAAACCATATAGTATTACAGCCAAACGATTAAGAAAAATTGGAGATAAACATGCTTCTAGAGTTCATAGTAGTCAAAATTCAACCTCGCAAAATCTTGAATTACTTAGCAGAATTGCAATGAGACATAATATAGACCGGTTTGATTCTGGAAAGTATTATGCTAACCTTGACTTAGATCTAGAGCCTGAACCCGAAACCCTAGCTCCCACACCCAAGCCAATTAATGAGAATACTTCTGAAATTGAGGATATCTATGACTTATATAGGAGTATCTAGATTAGTTCATAACTTATCTATTCATTCACTATAATCCAGCTTTGAATATATAAAATATCTCTTCTATTGCGAAGCAATGCTCTTCGAGCCTACGTATATTAGAAAAAAATATAAATAGATATTTAACAAATTTTATTTATTTAATGTAGGGAGAAGAAAGCAACCTACCCATCTGCCATATATATTTTTTTCAGTTTGCTATTTGATTGACTTCGCATTCAAACACGTGTTTCGATTACGGATAATAGAAACATATTATATAAAAATCAGTTAGTCTAGATAGTGATCCTGGTCGATCAAAATTTTTCGACCGACCAAGCCGATAAAATTTTATCGGCTTAGTCGGCTTAGCCGAAAATTTCTGCAATATCATATCATTTCCTAATCAGGCTTAAACTATTATACAAAAGTTGTGATAAAAGTGAAATTTGGTAATACAAATCTACTCTTAATAAAAAATTCTCACGACTATAAAAAAAAGTAACGGTTTTAAATTTTTAAATACTGCAGTGGTTAAGTAAATTTGTGATTCCAATTTTTTTCGCAAAGCCCTGTATTAATTTTGAAACTCCTCATTAATTGCATTTAACATAATGAAGGGTTTCGGAATTAAAAAAAAAATAGCGTATTTCTGAAAAACCATCTCTACTTCCACTAAGAAGTAATTTAAACTCGTAAGATTATTTGCAGCTGAATAATCAGTTCTTTTATCAATCCAAGATGCAATTTCAGTTGTATGTGCTTCATTAATGACTGTTGAAAATGGTTCAGTTATTCGTGATGGCAATGTTGTGTTAAGATAGTGCGAGGTGGAGGAAGTTTTGATAGTATCGGTTGATTCTGAGAGGCTAATCGTTCCTTTACATCTTTCCAAAGGTTTTTATCAAGTATTTGCTTATGAGGATATACTTGATTATAAATATTGTCGCCAGACATTTGAAAGTATCTAATAGGAGGTAAACAGTTTTGTAAAGTGGTCTTTAAGGCTAAAAAATTTTCATGAGACCAATCTTTAGGATTGGATGGTAAGTCTGGATTTTGAGCAATTCCCCATTTAATAACATAATTCCAAATTGTTATTTCTTCCATTTGTAAGTCATCTCGTTCAATAAGTATTACTAATGCATTTTCAGGAAGTGAAGTAAAATAATCGGAATCAAAATTTTGACTTGGATATTTTACTGTAATGTCATTACACCATTTTTGTAATTCTTGAAGAATATCATTATTGAAACCTTTGTTTCAATCAAATAAGTCTCAAGATGTTTGGCTAATTCATAAAGAAGAAACCCGCAAGCAATAAGCATTAGTTCAAAAATAAATGATACATCAAGGTTTTCTAACAAAATTACACCTCCGTAGATATATCTTTAAATAAAGTTGATAACGTTAAATAATATTATAATACAAATTAAAACATTTAATAATAACTTACTGAATAATGATATCAAATTGCTGAATAGAGATTAATTGGTTTAATATAATTTTTATCTTTGTTAATTCTTGCTAGCTCACTACGAAAGTATAGAGATCGATATCTTAAAATAGAATGCGTTTTAAATATCTTGATATCTGGAGATTTTTCGACGTTAATAATTACATTAAAATCTTTTAAAAATTACATTTGTGTATCAAAATTTTGAAATCGGAAATGGATGTTTAAAGACTCCCATTTAACGAAATAAATAACTTTTTAACGACAAGTATTATTATAAGAAAATGAAAGTTAATACTGTGCATCGCTCATTTGAAAATGAATAAGTCATCTATATCCTAAAAAAAAATCAATAGTGTTTTAACCCTTATCCCGATTTAAAGTAACATTTTCGAAAAATTTTTAAAATAAATTCTTATGCGAAGAGTTTGTTAAAAGTATTATAAACGAAATAAAATACTCTAATAATAAAGTTCTAATAAAAAAATTTTTACTTATAAAATCGGCTAGCCGATTTTAGAAAAAATCGACCGACCGGGTCGAAAAATCGGCTTAGCCGATTTTTTTAATTTCGGCCAGGATCACTAAGTCTAGATTGTGATCACAAAATTAAATCATCCGCAAATTTTGTGCAATTCATATTCTTCTGCGCAATCTGTTCAAACCGTATGCATTTTGCCAATTATCCGTTCAATCCAATGAATCCAGTCAACCAGTGAATCTAGTTAAACAATTGAATCCATTCAATCCGTGCGTATTGATGATCATTATTTCATTATCTTTACCAATATATCTGAATAAAAATTGTATGCACATCTATGTATACAATTATTTTCGTTGCATGCAAATGGCGTAAGTCACTTTTACTTTGTTTTAGTACAATGTTGCACAATACTGTTTTGTTTATAATGAGAGAGTCAGTGTATTTTACTAAACAAAAATGAATATCGAAAAATATTACACATACAAAAATTATAACCTCAAATACGCGTATCATCACAGTGTGGGTGTTGAGAAGAACGAGAAGTTGGCATTCGAACAATACCAAAAAGCCGCTGCCAATTATGACCATATCTTAGCGAATTTTAGTCTCGGTCATTGTTATCAGCATGGAATAGGCGTTACTATTAATCATGAAAAGGCGTTTGACTTCTACAAGAAATCTTCTGACCAAGGATTACTAGAAGGAATGTACATGGTCAGTTATTGTTACTCTCACGGTATTGGAGTAACCAAGAATGCACAAGATGCTCACAGGTTCTTTCAAATGGCCGCTTCTCATGGTGTGTTTGGTCCGTTTGATGTCGGTCGATGTTTCAAGCCAGACTATAAAACAGTATTTTTCAATGAAAGAAACGAAGGTTCAGAGTTTCTTAAATTAGCTCAACTACAACATGAAAATGCAAATTATACTGAGCCGTTCAAATATTTTATGAAATCCGCTAAAATGGGAAATGCTATAGGAATATATAATGTTGGATATTATTATAAAAATGAAATTGGAATTGAAAAAGACGAACATAAAGCTTTTTATTACTATCAAAAATCTGCAAAGATGGGGAGCGTCAAAGAACATATAATGTTGGATATTGTTATCAAGAAGGAATTGGAGTTGAAAAGAATGAATGTAAAATATTTGTTTATTATCAGAAATCTGCAGATATGAAGAATGCTAGAGGAACATATAATGTTAGTGTTTGTTATCAAGATGGAATTGGAGTTAAAAAGGATGACAGGAAGGCATTTGAATATTTTCAAATATCAGCAGAGATGGGAATTGCTGCTGGAACATGTAATGTTGGATATTGTTATAATGAAGAAATTGGAGTTGAAAAGAATGGACGTAAGGCATTCGTTTATTATCAAAAATCTGCAGAAATGGGTCATGTTACTGGAGTATATAAAGTTGGACGTTGTTATCAATATGGATTTGGAATTGAAAAGAATGTTCAGAAAGCGTTCGATTATTATCAAAAAGCTGCTGTTATGGGGAGCACTGAAGGAATGATTCATGTTGGATATTGTTATGAAAAAGGAGTCAGAATTGAAAAGGATGAAAACAAAACATTCATTTATTATCAGAAATCTGCAGAGATGATACACTTCAATGGAACAGTCAATTTTGGATATTCTTATTTTTATGGAACAGGAGTTGAAAAGAATGAACATAAGGCATTCGATTATTATCAAAGAGCCGCTAATATGGGGAGCACTAAAGGAATGATATGTGTCAGATATTGTTATCGAAATGACATCAGGGTCCAAACGAATATCAAAAGAGCGAACTATTGGTTTCAAAAAGAAAGGGATAAATTTTATGAAATTATAAAGACAGAATATAAAGATCTTGATATTGACATTGAGTTAAAAGATTTACTGGACAATGGTAAATATAAATTGGTCTGGATACCTTAAGAATTTCAAATTGAAGGACTGATTGGAAAAGGTAGGTTTGTGAAGTGTTTGTGACTGTATTCAAAGCAGGATGGGAAAAAAATATTAAAGAGGATCATTACTTTTCAACAAAAGTAATAGAGGCTGTTGCACTTAAGGAATTTAATGGAGATGATTGGTTAAACGAAGTGAAAGCGTTCTGTGAAATTGGAGTCAATAGTCCTTCATTTATGAAATATCATGGAATATCAAGAAACGATCAAGAAAAATACGTTCTTGTGTTAAAATATGCAACATCTGGTTCTCTGCGTTCTAATCTTGGTAAAATATCAAAAGTACCATGGAAAGACAAGATGAATTTATTACTTAGTATATCATCAGCAAATTTAATAGGGCGAAATATAGCGCAATAATTTACGAAGTGTAATAACAACGCAATATTACGTAATAACTTTCGCAATATAATGAAATATAAAATTATGAAATATTACGTAAGATTATTACGCAATATTATGCAAGAAATTACGCAATATAACGTAGAATAATTCAAAATAATTCGAAATCGATTGAGATAAATTACTATGAACAAAGAGTGCAAAATAATTCGAAATAATTCGAATTATAATAAA
>QKWP01003635.1:0-17104 GCA_003550325.1 Gigaspora rosea | reverse complement strand
TACGGTATACGGTAAAAATATTGTGGTATAAATTTCAATTTTTATTATTATTATATATTTGTTTATTACTATTGATTTGAAGCTACGGTAATACTAAAAAAAAAGGTGCTATACGGTTATTTATCACACTTTAAAAACAACACCAGGACGTAGAATCGATTTTCTAAGCACGTGATCTTCCGAAGTAAGTTTGCCAATTAAAAATCATAATAATGTGTGACATAAGAAATTCGTTTGCTTTGCAAAAATCGTGTTTATCAAAATATTTAGACTAGCAAATCATCCATATTGCTCTAATAAAAAAGTTTTCTTGAACATTTTTGCTATATAATGGAGCTTTTAAACTACAAACATGTACCCAAACCAAAACATAAAATATTTTTTCACAAGGACATTGATTCCAGAAATTTACGCAATCAGAAAATCGATCTTATGCCCTGTTGATTTTGTTAAACGTATCAATTCAAATAACTCAATTTATAAAATTTGGTCTAAATTATGGTTTTAATTGGTCATTTTTTAGCGATATTAAAGCTGATAGAAATTGTCATATGATTTGGCCAACTTTAATACATAACTTATATCTTGTCTAGGTAAGTTACAGATAACTTCCCATAATTTATCATGTAAGGTATGTTGTCAAGTAAGTTATAACAACCCTAACCGGAATTAAGTTATTCCATCAACAGCCCTAACTAGTATTTAATAAAATTGGCCAAGGTCACTTAAATTCCTTATGCTTGATACCAGCCTATTGTCACTATTAAAGCGCAAAATTTAGTGAATAATATTATCACGTAATATATCTGTAATGTAATAAAGCAAATTGGATCCAAATAGCCTAATTCCATATATGCTAATTTGATCCCAATTCTAATGCAACCAGATAAATTTACTATTCAAGTTTATTACAGATCATGCAATATGTTTTTAACGAATACTGTTTTATATTTAGAATTATGTAATGAAATGATGCTAATTAAAATCATATTGCATGATCTGAAATAAATTTGGATGGTGGGCATAGCACGTCTTTGTCTTGCTCTATAGTTCTAGTAGTTAACTATAAATAAGACAAACTGTAACTTGAGTCTGGTCAACTTTGTCAGCAAAATAGTAAAAATATAAGATAGTTAAAAAAACACAAATTTTTATTCAAAAAAAATTTTACAAACATATGAATAAAAGAGATATACAACCTGTTTTACTTAATGCTATAATGCTAGTTACACTGTCAATAATATCGTATCTAGAATTGATTATTCATCGCACTCAAATCTTACTGGCCAATTAAAAAGATCTTCCAGTGTGCGATACTACTATATCTCGCATGTTTTTAAAACAAAAACAGAAATAAAAACATTAAATCATAGCATCTCTTTTTGCTCAATGAATCCAATAAACATGTCAGCTACTTTGGAATCTGAGTTGATCAAATTAATGAATTCTATAGTCAAATTCGAACATACTGAAAATAATTACGTGAATTCGGGAGACGTTGAACTTGATGATTTTTCGGATAACACAAGAGAAAGCGCAAGCAATATAGATATAATCGAAAATAATATATCTAATAAACTATCTAGACCAGAACTAATAATGGATACAAATAGTATGATATACATACCAATGCTATTTAATCATTTAATTTCTTACAATACTGCTCAGTACTAATAAAATACCTTTGTTAGTTACTATAATAGCATCAGAGGACATACCTAAAGATATAGCCTTCAATTCGTGAGATAAGGTTGAAGCATTTTTTTTGGAATATGGTGCATGAAATAGTTTTGCAGTCAACAAATATAGAAAAAAAGTTCTAAGACAGGAATAGTAAAAAGCAGAACTTTTTGTTGTGAATTTTATGGAACGTATAAACCTAAAAAAAGTTTGGTAGCAGCCCAAAATAGAACACAACGCAATACAAGAACGAAGAAGAAAAACTGCCCTTGGTACTGTAATCTCTCGTCGGGTTAGACCGGATTTCAAATTCAAATTACAACTCTAGATAATAGACATAACTATATTCTTGTACCACTCTTGTACCAGAAACTGAAAAATTTGGATCTAAATAACGGTCTTTAAACGAGAAAGCTACAAAAGAAATCGAAATAATATCTAAATACAGAAACTTATCAATTACATCACAAAAAAAGCTACTTAAAGCCTGTTTTCCAGATTTGAATATTCAGGATAGTGATCTTGCAAATGCTATTAGTAAAATCAAAAGAACAAATAATCTTAATAAGGAAAATGATGCATCAATTTTACTTATCTCGTTAATGGAAAAAAAATAAGCGACCCACGATGGGCAATTGAATTAGAACTCAATGAGAAAATCATTTAATTTGACTTTTCTGGATGTCACCAGAGCAAATAAACCTTTGGTTGAAGTATTATGACATGGTGATTAACAATAACACCGCACAAACGAATCAATATCGAATGCCCCTATCACTCTTTATAATTGTTAATAACAGTGATAAAACAAGACTCATAGGTCAAGCGTTAGTCACTAATGAAACACTAGACACATATATGTGAATTCTAAAATGTATTGATAAAACTACGAACAAACAACCTATCGTGATATTTACTGATACAGACCCCGCTTTGAACGCTACCATTTCGACTACTTTTCCAACTATACATGTAGCTCATTCCATCTTCCATATCAGGCAAAATCTTCCCAAAAATTTAAAGTCAAAACTAGGCAATAAATGGGATGATTTTATAAAGCAGTTCTATGAATGTAGAAATAGCTTATATGTGGCTTTGTTTGAAAAACGATAAAAAAACTTACTTGAAAATTATCCAGTGCTACCGATTATTTGCTTAGAGCCCTTTATCCAAACCATCGATCCTGGGTATGTGTCTATTTGTATAAGGTTTTTATTGCCAGCATTCAGATCACCTCTCGCGTAGAAGTTTATAATTGGATTATTAAAAAAGAATTAGTAGCAAATAGCACAATATGTGAACTTGCTAATTGTTTAGATCAACGGTTAAAAGATGAAACACAGTGGAAACAGTTTCATAAATACAAATTATTAACAACAACAGCAACAACACCTATAGCTGGACAAGTTCTCTTTCCTGCGGTAGTTGAAGTACTGGATGAATATCTAACTAAGGTGATCAGTAGCATAATTAAAGTAGAAATGAGCCAGTGTTTTTTTTTTTGTGCGAAAATGTTTGAACCTACAAATGAAGATTTAGTTAGGGAACAGGTAATATAGAAGAGATTAATAAACTTATATATGCGTATTAAACGATAAAAATTAACAACAAAAAATATGAAAATAGGAAACTGTCGAACAAATTTGGGATGGATTTATAGAAGATCAATACGACGCAAGAAATATAACACTCCAAGCTATAATTGACGAGATTGGAAGTGATGATATAAAGGAAATTTGGAAAGTTACGAACCTGCGTAGTGAAAAAAAACATCACGCCCATTTCGTTGCAGTTGTCAATCCGATTTCCTTTTTATGTTCATGCCTAATGAGCATCAACAAAGGCATTATTTGTCATCATTATTTTTGTGTAATGATGCACTCAAGCATATCAACTTTTTACATATCAATGATACCTATTCAATGGTATAAAGATTCATATCAAGATAATGTAAAATCAGTAGAAAGAGATAATATAATAGCATTTGATTACGAAAAAAGTGACGTTGACTCAAACCTGAGTAATATTCTAGTACGAAAACCAGTTACTATACCGATTACTGCTTCAATTACTAAAAATGACATTAAAAAAAGAAATCGTTATGGACGTATTTGGGGACTTGTACAAGAAGCTACTTTGCTTGCAGTAGATAGCATTGATAATGAGATAATTCAGATTCTAAAAAGCTATATTGATAGAAAAAAGAAAGTAAATACCAAACGTCCTGTAGATCAACAAACTAATCAGGAACAAGAAAGCATAATTAATCAATTTTCATCTGATGATATGGTCGAAGATGAAAGATACTTGTGAATCAGAAAATGAATATATATCTGAAGAATTAGTTATTTCTGTTTCGAAGCCTATATCAAGTTTCGCTAATGTCCAAAACCCTCCCAAGGTTGTTGAGAGGAAGACCAAAGAAACAAAGATATATTAGTAGTATTGAGAAGGAACAAAAACGTGGGGAAGTTCAACTCGAAGGTCTTATAACTGCGGTACATGTGGCAAAGCTGGCCATAATTCAGCATTCCATAAGAAAAAAGTAGTCGAACAGTAGCAATTTCATTACACTTTCTTCAAGTACAGCTATTTTAATATAGAAAAGTGTATACTAGAATGTAAAACTCCTCAAAGAATTAAAAAATTTCAAATGTGGCTATTTTAGTGCATACTAGAATGTAAAACTAATAAGTCCTTAAAAAAAAAAAGAAGCTCAAATATACTATGCGTAATGAACATACTATTTATTAAGTCCAAAAATTTTGCATTTTTATGTAACCTGAGCTGATCCAACAATTCGGACCCAACCTCAGATCGAACTTGCAGAGCATTAATTGCTTAATACATCGGTTAGCAGATTTATTACTGTAAAATAATTGTCACTTGAACTATATTCAATCAACATGACTACAAAATACACATGTGGATTTCGTCTCACTGCCTATATGATTTTCAGCTAGTTCCTAGCATTGTATTTTTAGTAACAACTGTATCATTATTATTTCTAGCCCGTCTACCAAGCAGCCAATTTTTTTCAATATTCCAGTTTACCTATCCAACTATCAAACTACTTCACATATATATCACTACTACCTCGTACTTACCAATCGTCAACTATACATAGTCACAATCTCGTAATAAATGGACACCACCAGTGTTGCTGTTCTTATAAGAACAGAAACACTGTTCTCATGAAAACAGTATAATAGCTACAAGTGTTCTCAAACAATTGTTATTGTTTTCACTTATACTCACTAAAAAAAAAAAAAAAAAAATAAAAAAAAAAAAAATATAATAGAATACTATAATTATGAAGTATAACCTCGTATGATAGAATACTATAATTATGAAGTATAACCTCAAATCATAGTTATTATAGCAAATTGAAACTACAACCATAAAATTAAATAAGGATTTTTATCAGTTTTTGGTTTGACATAAAATTACATAGTTAATTATTATATATTTATGAGAACAGTATTATTATTTTACTGTTCTCAAAAAATTTTTTAATAGTGAACAGTAAAAAAATTATACTGTTTACAAATTTATAATATTGTTCTTATGAGAACTCTGAGAATACTAATTTTCAACACTGGACACCACGTGCCTTCGTTGTCTTTGTTCTCTTATGCAAAGTTATTTAGGTTCGGAAGTTACATTTTCTTTAAGTGCAGCTATTTTAGTATAGAAAGGGCGCATACAGTAATAAAATTTTTACGTATTGCATATTAATATGTTATGCATAGGGAACATACTATTTAGTAAGTCCAAAAATCCCATTACTTTATATTAGAGCTTTATAACGTAAATTTTGCATTTTATAACCCGAGCCAATCTGACGGTTCGGATTCAAACTTCAGATCGAACCTGTGGAGCATTAATACTAGCATTACTTAATACATTAGTTAGCAGATTTATTAGCAAAATATATTAAATTTTGGCAAATTTATTTAGGTCCGGAAGCTCAGGTTATAAATGTTTTGGACACCGTATATGATTTTTAATGACTTTTTATAATGCGCAATATATAGTGGCATCACACCCATAAGTAATACATAAGCTTATAACGGGGTGCGATATATATTTAACTCCTAGAATTATATATTGGATAAATTTAATTTAAAGTTATTAATACCAATTTTTCAAAATCTAACTTTTAATACTGTACTAAATTTAGTACATTGTACTAAATTTAGTACAGCAAACGAATACCCATTAATATAAAAATTAAATACAGTAATAAAAAAAATAAGAATAAAACCTAATAAAAAATATTGATTCCCTTTAAGTTTATTCTTCTAAATTATCTAAAACTATTATTCAAGTATAAAATTATACTATACTATTGACTTTAACTTGGTACTATAAATTAGCTTAATAATAAAGAATACTATATAGATATTAATAGAAAATGCTTGGTTCAATAGCAAAAATTAGCTTTACTGAAATCAAGACTATTTGTATTTGTTATAGCTCCTAGACTAGATATAACTAATATAAAGTTGTGTCAAATTTTATTAAAGGTACTAAAAAAATACATAGAATGAATCTATTTATCCATTAAAAATATGTAATTTTTTTTTAAGAATAGTACCGGTATTGCATCTACTAAGTCTGGTTTCTTTTTGCTATTATATAAGTATCCGACTAGTATCTGTGTCAGAAAATAAGTGCTCAGAAGAAACTGATATTGTAGGAATAAATAAATACTTCTAAGCAAGCTGACAAAGTAGTGAAAAGTTTGTACGTTTTTCTCTCTACTATATAAATAAATCCTGATTTTTATGGCCAATTTGTTTTTTTAGATATTAATTAACTCATTTTTGTTAGCAGCTTGTGAAATGGATATTGTAAACGAGCCCCATAATTCAGCACTTAATGAATCACATTTTTCTTCCTCTGTAATAATAGTAACCTCATTATTAGCATTATTCTGATTAAATTGAGCTTCTAATTCTGCTAATTCTCATAAAGTTGTATTTCAGCATTTTTACCTTCATCATTGGTAGCGAATAGAAGTAATTTTAATATTCGAGGATCTAATATAAAAGCTTTTAGTTCTACTTTATTAGGATACCCCATAATTCATCAAGTAATAAATAAATTGCGGCATGCAATTTCTTTAAAAGTCCTTCACAGTTTGTAGGAGCAAATATCTTATAGTATTCATATTATCTAATTCTTTTATTTTATGTTTTAACAATAAAAAAAGCCCTTAATTTTATTTTATTTGAGATAGAATAAACAGATCAGTTTTAATCAACTCATCAACAATTACTTCAAAACCATATTTCATCAACAAGCTTAATTTACAGATAAATAATTTACAGATAAGTTTATTTTGTAGATAGTATAATAATAGTATAATTCATCCAATGGGTTTGTATTATTTCACCAACAATCATTTCACTGACATAACATTTTACAAACAAATACTCATTGACAAGTTCATTTTACCGATTGTTTGTTTCACTAAAGCTCATTTTGCTGACAAGTTTTTTTGTAAAAAGTATACTAAATTTAGCCCTAATTCTACCTATTTCTACTCTGACCCTAACGACAATGACCAGAATTACTTTGTTGGTGAAATGAGCTTTGGTGAAATAAACTGTTGATAAAATGAACTTGTTGGTGAATAATTGTCGGTGAAATGTTATGTTGGTGAAGTGATTGTCAATTAATTAATTGCTACCCTTATCTGATAGCTTATTCTATAGACAAAATCACTATTGTTAGAGTTAGGCTTAGAATTAAAGTTTAGCTTAGTGTGTTTTATAAAAAAAAGTAAAATATACTATCTACCAAATATATTTGCTATAAATTAATCGTTTATAAAATAAGCTTGTCAATAAAATAAGTATTAATGGAATATAATATTATAATAGGAACAATTATGTAATATACTTGGTCAAAAGGATTGATTTAGAATTCTGAAATGTTATGTAATTAGTTAAAAAAAAAAATAAAAAAAGCATATGGTTAATACTTATCTTTTTCTTGTCTACATTTGAATACAAATTTTGGATTCTAAAATGGATAATTTAATAATTAAGACATTATATAAATATATAAAGATCAATGGTATGAAAAATTATTAAATAAATTATGTATGAAAAATGTATAATCAATTTAAGAGTAAAATTAATGAGATAATTATAAATAGTTGAATATAAATATATAAGCAGTATGAAAATAATAAAATTTCAATTAGTGTCTTTTTCTTGAATTAAATAAATTGAATAAATAAGTAAATTGCTTATTCTTATTTATAAACTTGATATTGGTTTGACCAAAATTCATTTTATATTTATTATTTGAGCTGGATTTTTAGTAATTAATCTATAATATTGTTGTGGCATCTTTGAAATGATTGTTAATAAAATAATATGGACCCTGAACCCTGTAGTATATATGTATAAGAATATTCTAAATACTACGTCTCTTTCTATATTTGCATCTTGCCCTTGACTATATCTACTTTGATGTGCATACTGCTATTGTTTTCTATTTCCATTTAATAGTATACTATCTTTAATGCCACTACTAATGCTTGTATTATCATCTGAGCTTTCCAATGAGGGTCTATAAATTAATGCTAACCAGTCTTCAACATATTTGCTTCTTTCATTTACTGGTATATACTTAGGGCGCTGACAGATATTACGTAATATTTTTAGAAGGAGAGGGGTGGCTGGGTATAATATACTATATATATACTTCATATATGATGTGGGGGGAGGGGGGTAACCCCCTTAATAAAAAAATATTATGTAATATATGTCAGCGCCCTTATTTTTTAATATATAAACATAAAGATATATGAGATTTATTGTAGGATATTTTGAGCCAGAAAAATGTCTATTTCTTCAAAAGGTTTTAAAAGATTAATCATTTCATCGACAAATCTTAATATAAATAGATAATAATAAATAAATAAAAAAACCGCCACCAATATAAGTATGAATAATATCCCAAAAATACTAAAATACTTTTTTTCTACAGAAGTTAAGCACAACTGGTCTAGTTTTTCTCAATCCTTTTTTTGACATTATATTTAGCTTAAGTTGTAATGATGCAGCATTATTGAATATAACTTGAATATCCTTTTTTAGGCCAAATAGACCGAATGCCAACAAGTCTTAGAGTCAGTTAATGCTTCAAGGGGGTTAATTGATTTATTATCACTATTAATGCCTTGAGAACTGGTTGAAACAGTATTTATTTGTGTTTTCCAAAATCGCTGCGACTGTTTTGGTAGCCGAAAAAATGCTTGAATATTTTTAAGATGTTAGTGAATATTATTAACTTGTTTTAATTCTTTCTTTACAGATAACTAAAGAGTATGTACAGCGCAAGACTGCCGATAAACTTTTACAATATAATTGTTCTTTAATAGCTTTATTTCTTTCACCATGTTTGAACTGTTGTCAGTAACAATTATATATACTTTGTTTGTTAAGTTCTATTCACTGATGATATCAAAAAGCTTTTTGCTAATATTTTCATCAATATGTGTATAGGACATATGATGGTATAATAGTAATGCTTCTCTGAACTCAAAATCAGAAGTAAGCCATGTTGCAGTAACTCCAATGTAGTCATGGTCAGTGTAGGAAATTAGTGTTCTCAGAGTTCTCATAAGAACACTGTTATAAATTTGTGAACAGTAAAATTTTTTTACTGTTCACTATTAAAAATTTTTTTGAGAACAGTAAAGTAATAATATTGTTCTCATAAGTATAATAATTAGCTATATAATTTTATAACAAAACCAAAAATTGATAAAAATTCTTATTTTGTTTTGATAAAAGGAATTTCAATTTGCTATAATAGCAACAATAACAACTACTTATATTGTTTTTTTATTTTTTATTTTTTTGTTTTTTTTTTAGTGAGAACACTAACCAATTGGTTGAGAACACTTGTAGCTAATATACTGTTCTTATGAGAACAGTGTTTGAGTCTGAAATTTCCAACACTGGTCATGATTACTCTTCGGGTCTATAAGTCTGTCGTTAAATGAACAACAGTAGCAGTATTGGTCAAGATTTTCTTAAGCTAATCTATTTCCTTGGAATATGCTCCTAAAATATATTACTTAACAGTCTTTACACATGGAATCTGATACTATAGTTGGAATTCTAAAAGCAATCACCAAAAAGATGAATTTTGTAAGGGGAGTGACAAAAATCAGGTAATTTTTTAGGGGAGTAAAAAAAGTTGAAATTATATATAAGACCTGACTATATATATATTAAGGAAAAGGAAGGGGGTAGGCCTCTGATAAAAAATAATCAGGTAATTAATAACATGGCTCTAATATGTAAAAAGTTGTATATCGCATATAATGAATTCTATCAGAACTTTAATAAGTTCATTTTGTTATTTAATTAAAAGTGAAGGTAAATTTGTAATATAATTTGTAATTGGATTTATTTTAACTATTGGCTATAAAATAATTGTGCATTTTTAAAGATTTATTGATTAGATTAGTGCTTGAAATTTCTCTAAATATTTAATTAAATTACTTACTTCTTGAGATGAATCAAAAAGATATTCTTTGTAGTTACTTGCAGTAATATTATATTTGTCAATAAATACTATGAAGTTATTGTAGTAGTCTTGCAATACACATCTGCTAATGTTTTTCTTTTGACCAAAACTAACTTAGAGTTGCAACATTATTAAATTCTAATATAATTACAGAAAAGTTAGCCTTAATGAGCATGCTTTATATAAAAAATTTTAAATTTTTATATCTCATTTACTTTTTTAACGAGGGTTGATCCTAAAGTAATATTTATTAATCCTAAGAGTAGACTCTTTTTAGTCTTAGTTTGTAATCTATTAGCTGTCAACTAATGTTACAAAAATTAATTTTTGGTTAAAAAAAATTGAAAAAACATAAAAAGGAATCAATCAAAAGCCAGTCAAATTATTATAGATTATTTTAGAATTGATACTATTTGGTAAAATCCCTAACTGGAATAACTCTAGAAAGTTAGATGAAACTCTGAGATTGTTTGTTTTATTTGTAAAGAAGGAGGCTATATTGTTTAGAATTGTTTACAGAAAAGATTAAGGGTAAGCTTTCTGCACGTGATGTTACACATATATAGATTATACATGTCGATCTTTTTAAATACAGATAATCTGCTTTTTGTTCATTAAACTCATAGTATCTAGTGCTTTACGAAGACTTATCAATTTTTGTTGTTCGGTTAGTTTGTTTTATTTGTTTTATTAAGTTTTTTTTAGTTTAAAACTACTAGTTACTAAATTTACTTCAGTTTAACTTTAAGTAATACTTGACCATTCCATATTAAAATTGACCATTTCTGCCGTTAACGGGTTTCTTTCGATTAAATTGTTGGTTTAAAAATTTCTATGATATTTGGCAGTAGTGATAGTTAAAATTATAATGTAATAAGGGTGAAATTTTAATTATTTAATATTAGTTTCTTAGAAATATCGAATTTTTTTATAGTTTTTATATATAATCTACTTTAGTTTATTTAATATCTACATTTAAGACAAATCGTGATTGTACTATATGACTTGTAGAAAATTTTTACTTCAGTTTTAACTCTAAGTAATACTTTGCCTATTCTGTGTTAAAGTTGCCTATTCCTCAGTTTCTTTTTTATTAAATCTTTGGTTTGAAATTTATGATATTTGGTGTCAAAAAATTATATATGCAAAATAATCTACATCATGCATGTGACAGATGTACTACATTTATATTGTGTAACCAATCTGAGAAAGCCTACCCTTAAAATAGCCTTTTCAAAAAACAGAATCAAAAAAAGAGAGAGCCTAACTATACTCAAAGAACTGAAAGTTAGAGAAAAAAATATTATAAAAGGGATTTATTTGGAAGTTTCAATAAAATATTAGAAAAAAAATAATAAAACTTGTAGCATTGGTAGTATTTTAGTTGGAAAACAGAATACTTTTGTTTCTAAAGTAAACAAAATTATTGGCTTTAAAAAAAATACTAAAGCAATTTAAGTTTATAAACAAAGAGTTGTTATGAATAGATCAAAAGATGAAAAAATTAAGAAAAGTAAAAGCAATAAAGTTGGTTTATATAGAAAAAAAAGGCTAGATATTTTGCTAAAGATGAGTTCAGTGTTTTAGTACCAAAAGTATGACCAAAGAGATATCAGTTAGTCAAGTATTACTAGTAAAGATATTCTGTTTCAAAGAGCTTGGAGGTCTATTAAAGACTATTGAAAGGGATTAATAGCAGTATTAAAGATTTAATGTTCTTAGTATTTCCAAAACATTTAAAAAACTTTAATAACACTAAATTTAGAATTTATATTCCTTTTTAGAAACAAAGTAGAAACATAAAAGTTATAACTTGTTCTCTATAATAGTTTTTTTTGGTATAGTATATTTCTTTTAGAAAAAGAAAAAAAGAGAAAAAAAAAAAAAAAAAAAAAACAAAAAAAAACAAAAAAGAAAGAAAGAGAAAAAAAAAGAAAAAAATAAGAGAATTTATTTATTTTATTATAAAAACAATACAAATATATTACACTAGTAAATACAAATTATAATATCCAAAAAATTTTTTTGCCATTAGAGTTAAAATTAGAATTTGTGTTAGGGTTTGGATTAAAGTTAGTATATACCAAAATTTTGCAAAGAATTTTTTTTGTTAGAACATGACGATAGATTTCTTAGACAAAATTTTTCGATATAGACAATTTTGAAAAAAACATATTTTTTCAAAAAATTCAGATTACACCTGATCTTCATGTTATACAAATTTCATGAATTTTAATTGACTAAACACATGTGGTATTGAACACCAGTAATGTGTTTTATCAATGTCCTATAAAAATATTAAAATTTTTTAGAAATATAAATTTAATTCGTGATTCGCCTATAATTAATAGGATCTACATAATAAATTTTGGGGCAAATTATATATTAATTTACTAAATATGGGAATCTGGCTGTTCCTCCTTCTAAAAGTTTTTTTTCTGTCAATTAAACCTTTGATGTTTATCTAATAAATGTTGTAGAGCTAATTTTTCTGATTCTAATGGTAGTAAAACCATTAAAATTGACCTAGTATATCATGATAAATGAGCATTTTAATCTTTGCGACTATATGTTTTTTCCTTTAAATAAACAAAGAAAAAACATATAGTTGCGAAGATTAAAATGCTTATATCCCATGCTATATTGTGTCAATTTTAATGATTTTACTACTATTGGAATCAGAAAAATTAGCTCTACAACTTTTATTAGATGCACACTAAAGTTTACTTGACAGAAAAAAACTCTTAGAAGGAGGAACAGCCAGATTCCAACATTTACTAAAAAACTTATCTTTATTTATCCCCACTTTTTACTATATATTACATATATGATTTCTATTATTTATAGGCGAATCACGAATTAATACTTTATATTTTTGAAGAACAAAAAAAAATTTTCAAATCTTTTTTACTAATTGATAAAGTAATTGTATTTGATTTAAGAAATAGTACTATTATATATTGATAGATGATTAAGTGCAATAATTTCTAGGTTTCAGAATAGAAAAAAGTAGGTTTATTATACAGTTCTTCTATTTGAACTATTCCAGTTATTATGGATATTTTTAAAGATAATAAGGATTATGGAGGTTACAAAAATATATTGCAGAAGCTACATTGATAATATATGGGTATATATCGCACCCTGATTTTGACCAATCAAATTGTACGATTTTGTAGACAAAAAATTTTATTTTTTAAAATTAAAAACTTTATTTAATAAAGTGTAAAATATATATAAATAGCATGGTTATATAATATAAAATTTTATTCTGAACAACTTTTTCTAAATTAAAAAGATAGAATATTTTAGTAAAAAAAATATTTTATAAGAAAATCAAAAACTTTCAAAGTTAGTATATATAAAACTTGTTTTATTAAGATATTCTATCTTTTTAACTTAGAAAAAATTATTTAGTATAAAATTTTACATATAATATATAAAACATAAATATAAATTAAATAGATTAAATTAGTAAAAAAAAAAGGGTTATATGTGCTAATATTAGATATTTTTGATTTTATTTATAGAATATTTTTTTTACTAAGACAATTTATTTTTATAACTTAGAAAAAGTTATTTAGAATAAAATTTTACACTATATATTTTGTTATCACTTATTTATTTTGATATTTTACTAGTAAAATTTTTAATGAATATTGCTAACTACTTTTACTTTAGATGATATTACCTAGTTCAAAAATCAGATTAGAACGGGCTAGGTTGAAGCCCGGATAGACAAGTTGAAAAATTATTAATAAAATCGATCTTGTACTACCCAAAAAAACATCCAATAACTATAGTATACTATCTAACTCCAAATAGAACTAGCACCGGGTATTTTCAAGTAGGTCCTTTAATGCGATTTGCCGGCTTTAATTATCCTATTCAAAAATTTGTGAAATTTATAGATTACAAAATCACAAATTTATTCAAGCCACAAAAATTAAAGCAATACCAGTAACCTTGGTTTTTCAACTATGACAATCTTGATCAATTATTTTTGCCAATTGGGTTATTTAATAAACATCTAATCTTAACACTCCGGGTATTTCTATATAGCACTCTCATTATAATTTGTTCTTACTATTATGTATATATCAATTCATTTATATCATGATCGAATTATTGCATCGATTGTTAAGTGATTCCTGGATTCTTAAAACTATTATGATATGAAATTATTTTAAAAATCCAGGAATCATCTAACAATCATGATTTTTTCATTAATGAAAATTACTACAAATCACCACTGGTGATCATCACCGGTGATCTACAATGCATAAAACAAAATAAACAAAACAAACTAAATAAAAATTAAATCTCTTTAATATTAGGGTAAGAGTGAGAACTGGGATAGGGCAGGGGTATAGTTTATACCAAAATTTTACGAAGAATTTTTTTTTTGCATAAAAAAAAGTAGTTTTATAGGCAAAATTTTAGGTTAGAAGCAATTTTAGGAATTTTTTAAAAATTTTTTGTTTTGGTTACACAAAATTGATCTACATGTTACACCTGATCCTGAATTTTAATTGGTAAATTGAACACTGGTGATAATCACCAGTGGTGATAAATAGCAAACTTCTTCATTAATTGTTTAAAAATTTATACAAACCACAAATAATGGTACAGATTTTTTGATGTAGATGATAATTATGAACAAATTATCCATGAATCTGGTCGTTTAACATGTACTCTAACCTTAACTCCTTGTCAGTTCTCAAGTAGCTTCCAAGATGTAATTTACTGATAACATAATCATTTTATTTGCCATATAGAATATAAGCAAAATCATTTATTAATCACTTGCAAAAACAAATTTATGAATAAGCTATATATAACTTTTAAATAACAAATTTAATCTAACTCTAAGGAGCATCCATAAATAATGTTATGTACCCTCTTATAGTAGTACTTAATCTCCTTTACTATATAAAAAAATTTTCAAAATCTGTATATTTATATATATAATTTTACAAAAACTTGAATATATTGTGATACAGTAATCCAATTTAAATAATTTAGATACTATTCGATTCGTCTCAATGAGACAAATTCAATAATACCAAAATCATGTCATTTGGATCACTGGATCGAAAGATATTCACAAAAAACTATTGGTTATATAGTAATTTTATAAGAAAAAATATAACCAATAGTATTTGGCCAATAACTTTTGATCCAGTGATCCAAATGAAATGAAATTAATACTATTCGACTCTCTCACTGAATAGTACCAAAATCATTAAATTTAGACTACTGGATCAGTTTTTAGCCAATTTTTTTTAAAAAATTACATTATATTTTTTTGACCCCTCCTACATATCGGAAAAAATGTTATCTTTCATCTGACACTTCTTGTATAACATTATTTATGGATGCCCTCTAACTTTCTAAGACAAAAACAAAAAAAAACCCCTAACTCTACTTTAAATCTATCTTAACCATACTCTAACCCTAACCTAATCCTACTTTAACTCTATCCTAACTCTATACAACAGAATGAAACAAATCCCAAACCTTATCCTAACCCTATAAAACAAAATAAAAAAAATATCTCCAAGAAATTTCATATTACAATAGGCCAATTTTCAGTATCAGCTATAACATTAATTAATTTTAATTTAGCTCAGCCAATCAGAACTTCAATACATTTCAACCCAGAATTTTGGCATCCTTGTATAAGTAGGTCAAACCAACTTCAAACTTCTTATAGCACCCAACGAATATGTTTTGTGACTATACAAAGATGAAATTGTATCAAATACACAATGAAATTCATAATGTTTAAATGATAATACCACAAACTCGGCATGTACACTGGCCAACAAAATAGAAGATACCAACACTACTAAAAGAATGGTACAGCCAGTGAAATTACAGCCCAAATCAGCAGCAATGCAAGAAACACAAAGCAGATGGCAAAGTAAGCAATACAAAGCAAGCAGTAAAACAAATAGCAAGCAAATAATGAAAGTAATAACAGTATAATAACAATACTAAAATTGTAGTACCACAATGACAATGATACCAAAACGTCAATACCAAAGCGATAATACTGAAGCAATGATACTAAAGCAATAACAATACCAAAGCAATGACAACTCCAAAGCAACGATATCAACTATGATACAAAGCGACAATATCAACTAATGACACCAGTAACGTATACTAACAACGATCTAAAAGCCAAAAAAAGAGAGAAAAAGAAAAGCAAAGTTAATACTGGTCAAAAAAACTAAAAAGCAATTACAGTAAAAAAATACTTATAGTAGATCAGATATTGTGTAACCAATAGTGATCATATAAACAATGATTTTCATCTGACATAAATGATATCACCTAGGGTAAAAATTAGTTAAAATCATTTTTAATTTTTAAAAAATAAAATTTTTGTTTACAAAATTATGCAATTTGATTGGTTGAAATCAGGAGATGCAACATGTTACGAGTACAACAAATTTATATTCTCAAAAAAGAATAGTGAAAACTAACAAAAAGGGCAAAAATTTATAAATTAATAGTTAATACTGTTATAGAATAGGTTTTTAATTTTGGTAGAAATTAGTTTGAAAATTAGAACTTAATAAGGAAATTTTGTAATAACTGTATTTAGTAATAGTGATATGCGAAATTGATGTGCAATGACACTCAATGACGCTTAACGACGCTTAACGACGCTTAGCGACGCTTAATGACGCTTAGCGACGCTTAACGACGCTTAGTGACGCTTAATGACGCTTAGCACGCTTAACGATGCTTAGCTCAATAGATATATAAACCCACCTTATTTCTCTTAGTTTTAGACAGATCCAGACATTGTATTTTATCTTTACCTTTATATTTATTACCCTCCTCTATTATT